>VDFB02151080.1:71167-120927 GCA_007258455.2 Sequoia sempervirens
TTGTCAAAATATGCTAGGAAGGACTAAGAAACCCTGACTATTGTCTTAGTTTTTTTGTGTTTTTTCGGGGGAAATGTAGAATCTTTAGATGTTGAAATAGAATCTAAAATAATCTCTTCAAAATACCCTTGAGAGGACTAAGATGCCCTTGCTACCAACTTAGTCCTATCTTGAATTTTTGAAATCTCATAATGTGATCTTGAGGCTCAATGTCTACACTTCCTTCTTCTCAAATCTTAGGTCCTGAAATTTCTAGATCTAGCCTATAGGTGAGTTTCCGTGAAGAGGAAAACTTTGCAACTTTTCACTTCAAATGATCTTCAAGTCGTCAACCTAAATCTGCAAAAAAAAACATGAAAGAGAGAAAAAACTTGTTGATTGTTAGTAAATGGGGGTTTTCCTTGGTCAAACCCTTGTTGAAATGATAAACCTTAGATGAAATGGAATAATGGAGGGAAATGATGAATAGAAAAAATGCTATATTTAAACTCACCAGCCCTTATTCCTCAAATCTACAAACTTTGTGGCATTGGGTCTAGCTAGAATGTAGATCTTGAATCAAATGAATGCTTGATAGATCTTGACTTGAATTGCTTGCTTGAATCAAAACCTTACATCACAAACGTTAGCTAAAAAACACACATGATGCAAGAATATATTTGGCATGATGCGTGAATCTTGATGATGGATCCAAATGCTTGATGAATTGCTCTTGAATGCTCTCTTGATCACAAACTTGCTATAATGCATGAATACTCAAGTTGGTAGGATGTTAGCATGAAAATGAATAAAAGGAACCTTGTATTTATACTTATCTATGCTTAATATCCAGAAATTACACCACAACAAGTTGAAACATGGTATGTTGGAAGGTAGTCCACTTGGGGCAGTGGAGACACAAAGTGGCAGGGATGGGCACTTTTCCGTTAGGATCTTGGGCTCAGGCATTGAGCTGGGGCACAGCCAAAGAAGGAGGATTTGTTTGGTGCCTTCAAAGGTGATTAGATCTCAAGACCTTTGGGACAAAAAGGAGATACCTAAGGTGGCATCTTAGTCCCAGTCCAAAAATTAAGGAAACACAACCAGAATCATTAAATTATCATTTATCCTTTGATGTTTGTCAGGATTACACATAAAAAGATCTAATTTATTAGGATTTTGGATGTGAAATAGGACCAATTAAAACATAAATAGGGATAAGAAAAGCAAGTTGGGCCCAAACAAGTGTGAAAATGCAAGGGTATTCATTTTCCTACACTAAATTGGTACGAGATGCTTTATTTTGATCACAATTGAAAATGAACTAGAAAAAAAGATGGAATCCATGATGTAGTATGGAATGTACCAACTTTCTTTCTTTTAGTTGGGATGTACTTAAGGGTTTATGTGTTTGTGAACTTGGTAAAGTGGAAGATACTTGGTGTAAATTTGGTATGGTTGGATTTTTTTCTATTTAATCAAACTATGTATATTTGAAATATACATATGTTAGTCACTATATGTGCATGCCATTTGTGTATGAGCTAGTCAGACTATATATATTTGATGTATGCATGAGCTAATCATTATATCTACTTATGATGTAGACCTTGAGATAGTCATAGTATGTATACATGATGTATGCATGATTTATTCACTATATATACTAGTGATGTGTGTATTAGCTAGACACATTAGGTATATGTGATGTATGCATGAGTTAATCACTATATATGTAATTCTTATGTGTGTATTAGCTATTCACACTATGCATATGTGATATATACATGAATCAATCAATATATGTACTGGTGAAATATGTATGAGGTACTGATACAATGCATTGGGGATGTATGGATTAGCTACTCACTATACAAATATGATGATATGTGTGTATGAGCTTAACTATGATTTATATATGTGGAATATGTATGATTTAATTAAAATATGCATCCTTGATTTTTGTATGATCTATCATAATTTTTATATGTGATGTATGCATAAGCTAGTAACTTTATGTATATGTGCTATGTCTATAAGCTAGCCACATTATGTATAAATTGATGTATGCATGACCTAGTCACTATGTGTGCCTATGACATGCATATGAGTTAGTCATACTATATATATATATATATATATATATATATATATATATCGATGGCACTTAAATAGTAACTTTATGTATATGTACTATGTCCTATAAAGCCTTGCATTATATAAAATTAGTCATACTTCATGACCTGATACTTTATGTGTGCCTATGACATGCATATAAGTTAGTCATAATATATATATATATATATATATATATATATATATATATATATATATATATATATATATATATATATATGTATGTATGTATGTATGTATGTGTGTATGTATGTATGTATATAGATATATGTATATATATATACATAAATATATATACATATATATAGATGTATGTATATATATATATATATATATATATACATCTATATATGTATATACATCTATATATATATGTATATGTATATGTATACATCTATATATATATGTATATGTATATATATATGTATATGTATATATATATATATGTATATGTATATGTATATGTATATATATGTATGTATGTATGTATGTATGTATGTATGTATGTATGTATGTATGTAGTCATGAGCTAGTCACATTGTGTGTACGTGATTTATTATATGAGTTGGTCAAGTAAATGTGTACATGTGATGTACATATTCAAATTAGTCACTATGTAGTTTTATTTGTGTTCATACATTAATGTTGGCTTTGAACTAAAATTTTATTGGGATGCATTTTCAATCATAATATTGTGAATGGATTGGATTAGAAGCATAATATCAATTAATGTTAGTGATTAGAAATGAGATCGAAGGTCTCATATTAAAGGAGAGGATGAAGTATCTCTATTATTGTTGTGTGAACTATGTATGCAAGGCCATCACAACTGGGCCCTAAAGTTAAAGGTCTAGGTCTAGGGTTGACTCTAATATTAGGAGCTTACCATATTTGGTGTATGTAAGATCATAACATAGAGTTGTTGTCATGGATATGGTTGGTACGAATATGAATCAAACACATCTATATTGGACAGAGGTATACTTTTTTAGTAAGATTATATTTTATTTGTAGTTATATAAAAAAGGTAGTGGTGACTAGGGTGCTTATTACAAGTTTAATTAGAGCATGGCTCAAACATAGACTTACAAAGCTTATTAGATTCTTGATAAAGTATAATATATTGCACTACCAACTTACTATATATGAAGTGCTCAATAATTATAAATACATTCGACTTGAGTTTCTTACATCAAATTTTAAGATTATAAGAATGGTTAGCTATTCTTAACCAAACATACTTAAATCGGTACAAATTGAAATCTAGATATATGACTTGGGAAAGAAACTAAAAATAGTGCAATGAAAGATTGGTGGTATCAGATAATTATTATTTCCTATTTCATTTTATGACCCATTTATTTGATTTGAATCTACATAATATTATTTGATGATCTTCACTTCATATATCAAGAATGATCATTATAGAAAAAATGGCAATTGTTATGAACTTAATTTGTATAGAGCTAGGGGATAAATGATTCAATAAATTTGGAATTTTTTAAAGATCTATAGATTGCTACACTCAATAGGGTGGGTTTCTTATTATCTTAATACTTGATGATGTAGCCATATGTTGACATATACTATTTTTTGTATGAATCTTCCATATACATAAAGCATAAAACTTAGAGAGAAAGAATACTAAGATAAATTTTGAATTCACACTATTAAAATAATGTGTGAAGATAGATTAAATTTGAAGGATTGATTTATGGATGAAACATTAGGCAATAGAACCTAAGTAGGAGTTGAAGAGAGTAATTTAAATAAATGATGTATACCTAATTACAAATGAAAACTTTTCAATTATATATTGTACTTTATTACTTTGTAAATATTAATGAATAAATTTGTAAACACAACATAAATGTTGACCTATTTTTATAAAATGACACAAAAATTGAAAAATAGATGATTGAATCAAGTGGAGATGAATATTCAAGGATGGATTTTTAAATATCTATCCATGTAATCTCATTAAGTTATTTTCAATTCATCAAATTAGTGGAAAAGAAACCACTTAAAAGTTAATGATTATGGAATTAAAAATAAACATACCATCCAATAACCCCAAAATAAGAAGAAATTTTCATACAAAATCCATGATTAATGTCCCTAAGAGATCACACCATGACAACAATAGAACAATAAATAGTCAAAATATAATTATTAGAAAAAGGAAATAGAAATTAAACCAGTTTCTAATAAGTTAAGCAAGATTATTCCAAGGGAGAATAATGTCGCATCTTCACCAATTGCATGAAAATAATAGCCTTGCAACAAGGCATGGATGTCCATAAAAGTATAAAGGATAGAGAAATCAGTAGAGTTGACCATATTTAGTTTTACTCTAGTAGACATGAATACAAAATAAATTAACACTCTATACGTATTAGAAATGGGAGAAACTAAGTGAAAACATAATATTAACTTTTCTAGAGTGGATTATGGGTATAATTTTAACAAATTAATCAAATTGACCTATTTTGGGTGGATAGGAGGATAAAATGATAATTTATAAGGATCTTGTAGGAGTTAATGATGACTCCCAACACCCCCAAGAATAGTTGGTAGACAAAAATATCTTCCACAAGAGATAAAATGGAAAGAATATCTTGTTGTATTATGAAAGAAATATTGAGTGTGAATATACATGAGAGGCCTTTCTTATAAAGGAAAGGTGAGTGATAGGATTAGATAGGATTGTGACATGTGTATTAATCCTATGTTATGAAACAATTATTAAATGAACTAGGTAACTAACATTACATAAAAGTAAAAGGGATAAGAGAGGATAAGGTCTTACCTTGATAGTTGCTAAGGCTTCTAGAATGACAACTAAGACCTGGGTATGTGTAGGATCATCATGAAAAAATAAGGCCCTGAAGTGGCAAAAAATTTAGAAAAATGAGAGTTAGGCAACTTAACATAAAAAAAATGAATAAATTATCTATATTATAAGTAGGAGGTATTTTTCCATAGCGTTTCAAATTATGATATTGCTATCAGGATTCAATTGTGTAGTTTCCAGTCAAACTCATTGACCCATGTTTCATGAAACATGGGTCAATGAGTTTGATTGGAAACTACACAATTGAATCCTGATAGCAATATCATAATATCTATATTATTTCAAAAATATGTAAGAATAGAATATGTAGAAATTGAATGTAGTTTCTAAACTACTAGGTTTTTTATTCTTTTTCAAAAAAACTATTTGGTGAAAATTTGAAATTTTAATGCAGTACTAAAATTTTAGGGAAAAATAAGAAGTAGGTGTCTTTCTGACCACACTAACCACAATAAAATGATAATATTTTTTTATAAGATTTTAGGTATAAGTAGAGGACTCATGTCTCGATGTGATGCATAATTTTTTGTAATTCTATTCCAAGTAAATAATTAATTATGAATTTTTTAGTACAACTTTAAAAAAAATAAAAGCTTGTATGTTTGACCACCTTAAATTGATCAAAACTTCATGAAATTCATTTTTTTTAATCTTATAGTATGTGAAGCATGCATTGTGACACATGTTTCAGATTAAAAGAATGTGATATTGTTTGAAAGCTATAGATTTTTTTCAATCTGCCCATCAATCAGGATTTTATTCATAATTCAAATAGAAAATGAATAATAATTATTTATTAAATTAAATTTAAAGCATAATTTATATTGGTTGAAAGTTGATAATCTCCTTTAAAAACTATTTTCATTTCATCAATTTTGGGTAAAAAAAATTCATTAGCCATATACCATACACATACCCATCTGCCACTTTTTTGTCCATCCTGATCTTGCACATACCCACCTAAGTAAACTTAAAATGTGAATAAGCCCCCCTTTCTAGAATTGGCTAGGTACAAGACATTTATTCACACCAACACCCCCCTTAAATGTAACTTAGGGAGTAGATCATTATGCAAAGTGCAAAACATGAAAAAGATAGTTATGGGTCATGGATACAAGGCCATGTTAAGTACCCATTTGCAAAGTGATGTCTCACAAATAGAGAAAAGAAGAAAAACTAGTGGGACAAAACTCCTCTCCAAAAAAGAAAAATGAAACAAACAAGATTATGGATGAAGGACTTAATGATATCCACAAGGAGTACAACCATCATGAATATACAATCAACGACCCCCCATAAGAGGGAAAAAGAGAGACAATAAATCTACCTCATAATGAAGAAGCTCCAAAGCCGATGAAGAATTCCTAAAAATGAAAGATAATCCAATGCCTAAAAGCAACACATATTCCCTTCGGAAGAGAAAAATCCAAAGGACAATGAAGAGGCCACTCCATATCAAACTAAAAGGAGGAATGATGAAGTCTCAACATGTATGCCTCTAAAACATTATTAGGAGTATCCAAACTTGAATTATCCACAACATATTTATGGTCAAACTCAACCATGAACCATGACAAATCAAGGGAATGAGGATACTCATGAATGTCCATCTCCAAATACAAAGAAGATGAGATAAAATTTGTGTTGAAATTATCATCGAAGAGGAAAGAAACCCCTCAAGTGTTTCCTCTGAATCTCTAGTATGAGACTCCATTGAAAAGCTAGAATCAAATATCCATCTAACAAAGCAAGATTTTAAAACTATGATCATCTTGTTGAATAGAAGCACTAATGGATGAACAAGAAAGAGTGGAGGAGTAGAAAGCTTAGCACTCGTCTCTAAAGTACCAAGGTTTATATGACCAACTTCTCCTCACAAACATGATTCACACTTAATGAATGAGTTTGAATAACAGTCAAAAGGAACATTATCATCAGCTAAAGAAAAATGAGAAAATGGAATTAAAGTGAGATGAATGATAAACCATCTTGATAGCAATGATATCTCTAGTCTCCAAGTCTTTTATGTGAAATTGCTCAAGAGTGAACTAAATTGTTGTACCTTGTCCACTATGAGTAATTTGATAAATAGAAAGAAGATTGGATGACAAGGAAGAAACACAAAGTATATCATTAAAATTTCCTTATCCTTATGTTAATAGAACCCTTCCCACATACCTTCATATATTTGTTGTTACCCATCAAAATATTAGGTGAATTACAAGGCCTAAAAGAAGATAACATTCCCATAGATGATTCCATATGATGAGATTCCCTTGAATCAAGAAGCCATCTACCATATTTAGGACTTATAGAGGCTAGGAGTGTTTTTACTTTCATTTTGTCTAACTATTTGTTCATCTTTTGTTCTATGACTGAGATGATGAAGTTGTTGTTGATGAAGATGTTGAAGAAGAAGAAGACACTAATGAGGGAAACAAAATATTATTCTTTTGAAGACTTGGCGGGTTAGTTGATCAAAAAAATTATCATAAAATATATGATTATCATGTCTTAGCCTTTTACAATAGACACATTTCAACTTCTTCCTTTTATATGATTCCTCTTTAGAAGTGGAAGTGGACTCGAGAGTGCTTTTTGAAGGTTAATCCTTACCTTTCTCATTAGACTTGGGGTCCTTATTTTTCTTCTTACCTTTTCCACCTAATACCTTTAAATATTTTTCAAGAAGAGCATTATACGGGAAATTTCAATGTGCCCATGTGTGCCAACTTTGCTTATTCCCTTGTGAGTGGAGCTACAAATGCATCAAGAGAAGGAATTGTGTGTGCATTTTCAATGTAATCCACTGTAGCATAAAATATAGAAACAAACACTAAATAATAAATACCAAGATTAGAAAGAATAGAAAGAATTAATTTTTCATCCTCTTTAGTGACCCCACAATCAAACAACTATAATTTAAGAGAATTTATCCTAGAAAAGAATTCTTAGACATTATCAAAATATAAACTTGGATTAAGACTCATAAGTTCATTCTCAACTTAAATTTTCTAATTTTATCTAGCTTACTAAAGGGAATCTCTAAGGTATTCAAAACATCATTAGGATGATTACAAGAAGCAATATGATATCTAAGATCAGGATAAATAGACAAGATCAAATTACCAAGGGATTCATCCCTTTTATCAAACCATTTCCTTCTTTTTGTATCTCTTGTGGGTTTTGGATTTGTGTCAATTATGATTCTTTGAAACTTGAATTTCAAAGACCTCCATTTGTGATTTCCATTCATGATAGATATATTGAGTTAGAAGTACAAATTTTAGAAAATCCATGATAAAATAAGAAATTATAATAGAAGAACAACAAATTATCCCTCACATACAACAAAATAACCCCTTTGTGCTAAAGAAAATGCCATCATTTTTCAAATTTACAACAAGATATTCCAAAGTACAATCTAGATTCAAACTTAAAATTTGAAATTCTAGAAAAAAACCTACAACAATTATATGTATGAAACTAGAGTGCTCCTTAATACCTTCATAATGTTGCAAGAATCAAGAAAAATGAAGTCTAGACCAAAAATTTATGAGTTCAAATGTTGAAAAGAAAGATCTAACTTCAAGCTAGAAACATAGGCATCAAATTGCAAAATTTTAAAAAATCACCTACACCACTGAAAAATGATAGAGCCATCTTTTCAACAATATTTTGTTTGAAAAATATCACCTCCTTGATTTTTATTTTTTTTGAAAGATGAAAAAAGGCCCTATTTAGGGCTTAGGGGAGCCAAACACAACTCCTTAGAACTTAAAAAGTGGTCACACATGTGACCATTAGTATAAGATTAAGCAATGATAGTTTTTAAAAATTTGGAATTGCCACTCTAACACCTTAGTCGTGAATCTAGTTAGAGCCACCTGATTTAGTGGTCTAGTGGTCACTGTGCCACCCACTTTAAGCCCTTGTGGCTTTACTGGAACTTGCTTCTTGGGTAAGTCGAGATGTAGGGCAAGTAGTATATACCCAATGATTAACCAATTTTTTTTTTTAAATATATTAATAAAAACACCAAACCAAATTTGTATCAATGTGACGTGATGACCAAGTACGTAAAGGGGATAGATTTTGATACTAGGTGATGTAGACACAATAAAACACAAGAAATATTCCATTTTTATGTTGATTCCTATGACTATTTTGTGGACACTTGTAGACTGTGATTCATTGTATGATACAAATTCCATATTGTATGAATCAGTACTATATAGATTTTTCATGACAAAAATTTGAAGAAAGAAATCTCTAATTCCCCTTGGAAAAAAGTGTCAAAAATTGATGACTTGGTAGTTGATCTTTAGGTTTTTAGGCTTTTGGACACAATGGCAAGGTCGTTTTGGCCCAAAGTGATTTAAAATTTCAGCTACCTCCTAGATTTGGTAATTATAACCCTCAAATTGAAACCCCTATAGATCAGTCAAAACATAACAAAATTTGACAAAATGAAAGGAAAATATAACTTTATTTGCTACCTTGGATTCAACCATGAGGTCCTTGAAACCCCAAAAAGTACCTAAAAAAATCTTAAATCCAATATAAAACCCTTTGATCTAAGAAGGAATTGAAAACAATGGAGCTTTGATACCATGTAGGAGTTAATCATGACTCCCAACACCCCCGAGAATAGTTTATAGATCAAAATATCTTGATGATGTTGTTTTTAACTAATTTTTGCATAATAACAAGTTAAGGGATTCTCCCACTAGAGTAAATTTCCTTCGTGGTTGGTCATATTGTCAAGCTGGCCTCCTTTCATTATCCTATCCTTGATTTTGTTGTTGGTTGTTGGGTTGATCATTCTAAGGATAACTGACTTGATTATTTTGTTGATAATTGGGTTTGTTGTTCTTTTGATAACTTGTTGTGTTGTTTGGACCTGAATTTGTGGCATATTGGGATTTTTCACATTGCATACAACCTTAGTGTTGACTACTCATTCATTGTTTACATTCTTATTTTTCACGCATATCTTGGGTTTTTCATTTGAAGTAGAAGGTTGATCTTTAGGGTTGTAAAGGTTGATCACTCCCCTTGCAATGGGGGATCTTTTGATAAGTATCCTATTTTCAATAGTTTCTTCAAAATTTCTTGGGCATAACATTGTGAGGTTGTAATTGATATCTGCATGTGTGTTGGATATAAAGATATCAACAAGTTATTTCTCTAGAATGAGCCACCTAATTTTTCTTGCTTTTTGTCTCCATCTTTGTAGGTATGAGGCAAATGATTCACCTTGACTTTGTTTGATTTTATAGAGGTCAGTGATTGTAATGTCCTATTCTATGTTATATGAGAAATGGTTGAAAAACTTATTTGACAACTCATCAAATGTTCTGATACTTGGAAATAAACAAGAGAACCAATCTATAGTGGGCCCATTGAGACTCTATGGAAATTTTTTTATCAAGTAGGTGTCACTTTATTTTAGTTCCATGCAAGATACTAAAAACTTGCATACATGCTCAACTGGATCTCCTTTCCCACTATACTTGTCAAATTTCGATATTTCAAAGCCTTTAGGGAAAGGTACCATGGATAATTTTTGATCAAATGAATATGAAAAAATTTCTTACAAAGCATAACCCTTTTTTGGTTTTCCAATTTGTATATTTGATATCCTTTGATAAAGTGTTTGAAGTTGCACATTTATGTCATTGTTTGATGCGCTTGTTTGATGATGTTGGGTATTTTAGATCTGTTATCCCATGATGTTTGTTTGGTCATATACAAGATATTGTGTAGTCATGGGATTTTGAGGACCATGTTGTGCATTAGGTATGTTAGGTCCTTGTTGCATATAAGGTAGGTTGGGTCCTTTCTATGTACCCTAATATTGACTTTGAGGTGGTCCTTGGTACTAATTTTGTGGCCTTCCTTGTTGTTGTTAAGGATTTTTATTTTGGGTATACCTTAATAGTTTGTTTGTGGTACATCATGTTGTTGTAAATGTTGTTGAAGGATACCTTGATGTTTCATTGATGATATACCTTGCTTCTATGGATTATTTTGAAGGGAACCTTGGTATTGCATTGATGGTACACCTTGTTGTGGTGAGTGTTGTTGAAGGGTACCTAGGTATTGCATTGATGGTACACCTTGTTGTGGTTGATGTTGTGGAAGGTTACATGGGTAGTTAATTGATGGTACACCTTGTTGTGGTTGATGTTGTGGAAGGTTACCCAAGTAGTTCATTGATGGTACACCTTGTTGTGGTTGATGTTGGGGAAGGTTACCTAGGTAGTTCAATGATGGTATGCCTTGTTGTGGTCGATGTTGTGGAAGGTTACCTAGATAGTTCATTGATGGTAAACCTTCTTGTGGTTAATTTTGTGATAATTGGCCTTATTGGTTTTGTACATTGTTGGAAGGGTTAATGTAGGAGGTATGTTGTGGCATGTATTTCCCTTGTAATAGGTTTCCACTTTGATGGTTCATTGGAATGTTCCCCATGTTTTGCATAGTATTGTGTTGTGGCATGTTTTGGGTTGTATTTCCTTGATACCATTGTGCCACAAATTCTTGTTCAATTTGGGATGGTTGTCTAAACAATGGGTTGTCTATGGGTTAAAATTTATCACTGTTTTATGAAAAAAATAACTATTTTTTGATCTCCAAGTGGAATAAGATTGGTATCTTTTATTATGTCCACGTTGAAGTCAATGGGTAGTTTTGCATTACTTTGTGCTAGTGTGAGGAAATATGAGTTTTCATTCTTCTCAAGCATCTTGTCCATAAGCTTCTACATATTATTATCTTGGGAATGAGTATGTGCAGGATCATGATGGGCCAAAAAGTGGTAATATGATGGGTATGTGGCTGACAACTTTTTTTTACCAAAAATTTGATGAAACAAAAAGGGTTTCTAAAGGAGATTCTCATATTTCCACCAATATAAATTATGGTTTACTTTGAATTTAATAAGTAATTATTATTCATTTTCTATTCAAATTATGACTAAAGTCCTAATTGATGAGGTTGATTGAAAAAAATCTATAGCTTTCAAGCGGTATCACATTTATGCTTTGCATACTATATGATTAAAAAAAAAATAATTTCATGAAGTTTTGACCAAGTTAAGGTGGTTAAACATACAATTTTTATATTTTTTAAAATTTGTAATAAGAAATTCATAATTAATTATTTACTTGGAAAAAAAATTACAAAAAAATATTTATCACATCAGGACATGAGTCCTCTACTATATCTAAAATATTACAAAAATATTATCATTTTATTGGGTTATGGTGGTCAGACACAAACCTAGTTCTTATTTTTCCCTGAAATTTCAGTACTACTACATTGAAATTTCAAATTTTCACCAAATAGACTTTTTTTTTAAAACCTGGTAGTTTATAAACTAGATTCAATTTTCTATAGATTCTATTCTTACATATTTTTGAAGTAATATAGATAACTTATTCAAATTTTTACGTCAAGCTGCCTAACTCTGATTTTTTAAGATTTTTTTGCCACTTAAGGGCCTATTTTTACCATGATGATCCTGCACATACCCAAATATTCCAATAGTTTATCATTAGTAAGTTCCTCATCATTCTCATATTCTTCTATGATCACGTCACTGGGATTTGGAAGTTGATTTTGACTATCAATCATGTTTTGGTGTTTAAGGAGTACTTCCTCATCACTTTGTGACTAGTTTTTTGTTTCTTTGAATGAGGGTTCCTTTTGAGGAGTTGTAAGGTCACTTGGTTTATATCCCCATGGGTTGGTTTTCTCATTAGTGATGTTTATTTTTGGTGTGCTTGAGCTACTCTTGTTGGCTTCCATCCTTTTTTTGGGTTGAGATCTCGTGGTTGTCATAAACAATTCCAAGACCTTGGAAATTTTGTGATCACTTAACTATGGAATGGAATGATGTTTTTTTTTGGGGATTTTTGTTTAAAAGGATTTTTGTGATCTAGGATTATCCACTTCCATGCAGGTGGTGATAATACTAGTCTTCCAACTGCAAGATCATCTTTTCATTCATCCTTGTCTAGAGTAACAATTGCATTTCTCCACTGAGTTGGTGTTTCCTTTTTGTTAAACATGAAACTTCTCAAACTAATAACAATTTCTAAATTTTCACCTTCAACTCATGTGAATTTTTTTTGTATGATAGGTGCAATAAGATTTGGTTGTTGAATAGGAGTAGTAGGACACCAAATGGTCATAAAGTGTAATCTTTTTCTTGATGTTTGATATTTTTATATTTAAAAGAATAATGAATGATGATGATGATGTGAAAGAAAACCTTTTGGACAAAGGTGTTGATGTTTTGCTATTTTTTTGTGATACTCAAGAAGGTAAAGTAGGAGTGATGTTTGGTGGATGTTTTGGAGATGATGCTAATTTTGGGATTCAAAGTGTAGAAGACTTGGACTGATATTTTACTTCATTTCTCTAGAGGATATTGTAATGCCCATAATTTTACACTTGGGAAAAAAAGACAACTTTTTTTTTTTTGAACAAAATTACAAAATACTAACGTGTAGCCATCATACATGTGCATGGTGCATGCTTTGCGCACTGGGTGACATTTCCCATGCATCATTATCACTAGCACGTTGTCGAGAGCGGGGTATGTGGGGGTAGCAAGGTTGGGTGCACGGAGTCTATCATGTACACCCTCAAGCGATGAAGAGAAGGATTCTAGTACTAATATTACATAAGAAGGTCAAACATTTACTACTAGGGATGAATTTGATCAATGTTAACTTCGCTGAGACATGGTTACCTCAACCTATAATTTTTTTTTTAATTCAATTCATGGCTAAATTATTATTTCCATGTATTCTAGTTTTCATATTATTTCCCAATGTCAAGTTAAGGTCATGCTTAAGACAAAAGCAAATTCTAATATAATTACCAACATCGCTTTTTGAAACCAAGTCAATGTAACACTAATATTGTTCTCAACATTAACATTATGAAATATTTATATAACTAACATGAAGACTATAATTCTAATAGCCAATTCAAGTCCCATAAGAGGTTTTCCCTTAACCATCTCACTGCTTGACATTAGTATTAATACTACTCTTATTTATTGCTACTATCATCATTTCTAAGTCTATTACAAATACTCTTAATATTTCTAATAAAGTGATTATTGATATTAATGTTCCTCTAAATCCAAATAAAAGAATAATTTATTATTATTTTTTCTATGTGTTTAATTGTCAATTATTTGAGTTCATACATTATATATATATATATATATATATATATATATATATATATATATATATATATATATATATATATATATATATATATATATATATATATATATATATATATATATTCTTTCCACACAAATATTCTATTTACTTCAAAGAGTAATTTAAAAGTACAATAATGATTATCTTTTATATTTTAAATAAATTATTTCTCATATATATTTATATATTGAGTATTTTATTTTTGTGATTTAAAAAGAAAGAATGATATAAATATTTAATCAAATATCTAATCTTTAGCTTTTTACATACTCTTATTTTAAAATAATGTGCCCTTTATCTAGGGAGTGGGTATATTCTTTTTTTTTTAATTTTTCTCTCTCATCTTATAAGAATATCCTTATAATTTATATATATTAAGAAATAAATTAGATACTATATTTTCTTTTAACTTAGCCCCCCCCCCCCTCCCACCTTTTTCTTCTCCTCCACGTGGAGGACCATTTTAGTTAGATAAGAATACACAATTATATAAAAATAAATAAACATTAACATGCTTTAATTCTCAATAACGTGCGCAATGAATGAGGGAGGGTAATAAATTTTTTGATTTTTAAATCGTAGACCAAGCAAATCCCTCTACATTTTCTTTAGCAAGTTTAACCATACCGTGATCCACGTGAAGGAGGCAATAATGGTTTTGGATAAAACAAAAACAAATAGCACTAAGTTCTATTTTAACATAATGATAATATTAAGAATAAAGTTATTAAGCATTGGGACAAGCATACGTGACCATCCTGACAATTTCTACCAAGAATATTATCATGATTTAAGTGGTAGCTTAGCAGCCAAGAGAATGCACATAAAGAGTAATAACGATGGCATGGGAGTGGCCCAGAGGAATGCACAGACGTTGTCATACCAATGAGAAGGGTAGTAATCTAGACATTCTTCCTCGCAATGCCTTCATTTCAGATGTAAGGTGACTGACATGAAGAAAGTTGGACTTCTCTTCTCTTCCATTTTTTTTTACGTTTCTAGGCTCTGCTGTAGGTGTGGTAATAGTCTGTCATGGGAAAATGTTTGAAAGAAGCTTCCTCCGCTATTTTCCTTCATGCTGCTCTAAACACATGGATACACTGGCGTCGTTACCAAGAGTTTCTCTAAAACGGGCTTAGTACCCGAGCCCATGAATCTATTCCTTGCTGGATGTCAACTGCACCAAGGCCAATCATATGTACATCATGGGGAAAAGCGACAGATACATTGCTCAATCCTCTCTAAGTGAAATGAATGCACTAAGGTTTAAATTATGTGAACTTCGTACTATGTTGTGTAGTCGAGTGTCTGAGCAGCAACTGAACATTGATTTGGAAGAAGTCAGGGTACTGTGCCTACATTCAATCTAATGATTCCACTATATGTATCTTTTGAATTTACTAAGAGGCTTATGATGCCCCTAACCTACTCCTCAGGCTTTGTCTAAGGTGTGAGTGACTACAAGCAGTTAGTCGTTCCCTAGTTATGCCAACGAGTATAGCATATCAACAACACTATATGTTATCTGAACGAGGTAGTCAAATGGCATCACGTGACTCGAATACTACAAATGGAGTGTGTAAAGCTAAACGCTACACTAGTATCATGAGATCTGTTTGGTTTCCAAAAGCCATCTAGCGAATAGGGAGCAACCACAAAACTTTTCATTATTCATCTGAGATTAACCATAGTATTAGTCTAGTGTGCCAAGAGATCAGACGACTGAAGTCTATAAAATTTGTACTTAAATAGTAGCACGACAGTGGCCCAAATGCAGTGAGGTTGAGAAGAGAGGCGCTAGTGGCTATACAACTTGGCGTGAAGATGCAGCAGTGAACGAAAGAGATGGTAGAGCATTGAAATACTAAATACACTTCTCCTACCAGACCCTCTATTCGTGGTGCTTATTAACTCTTCTTCTTTGATCTTTCTTGTTACAGTTAGCTTATTTCTCTTGTTATTCATTTAGCATCACACATGCCAAGGATTAACTGTATGAATGCACTTACCTATAGCTACTCTGTATTATTCTCAACTCTCTTCTCTTTCCTTTGTCCTCCTTACATTGAGTGTTACTGCTCTATCATCATATTAGATGGCATGCATGGCTGAACAAGGCATATAAAGATAGGCCTCAGCGTTTATTAACGAAAGCTTCTAGCTTTACTTACCTTTCAAAGGTTATAAATTTTTCCTTAGGTAATGGCACAACCCCATTTTCAGTATTAGCTAAAGAAGTTTTCCCATGAATTTCCTAGACTATAAATGAAGGTATGACACTATCGATGTAGTTATGTAAATAATATATTCCCCATTCCAAAAGCATTTGTAATCTATAGGATGTAGTTCTAAATGGTATACAACAAGTTTTAAACCATGAAAGAAGATGTGTGCGCAACAGAAATAGGAATTCCAAACAGAGGCTAGGCTCAATATATAAGATTGAGTTAATATCACCTAGACTATTTGCAGGGTGTTTTTGGGAAGGTCGATCATCACCCTGCTATTTTAACTAGTGTTATCTATTCCATTAGAGCCCTCTTCTATATAATATTTTATTTCTAAGGATTCATTGTATAAATTTAAATAATTAAGTAAATAAGTATGAGTCATGTACAATTATTTTATTCAGATTATATATTCTCTGTTTAGGTCTGCACTATTTATTTACTCCTTTAATTTATTTGCATTGTAATGATTATGTATATTTGTATAAACAAAGGAAGTAACACTACAATTCAGGAACACAAAATCTTCAAGTGTGCATTTAGCTTTCAACAAGTTTTATGTCATGTCTTCATAAATAGATGAATAAAATGTAAGAACTTTATTTTCAATATTATACTCATACCACTGCATGCAGTTAACTAAGTCACTTGCAGCTTTCTTTCTTAAAACAGCAATGCACATTTTATTTTATTTTTATACTAGACTAATATCAAGACAAAGTATTTGTTGAGCTTTACATGACATATACATATTATGTCCATCAAGAAACCATGTAAATATACTTTTTATCCATACAAATAAAAACTATTTTTTAGATATATACCTTATACATTTGCATACTCTAAATGACATTACATCAATAGTGTTTACATAACTTTATTCACATATTTAGCAATACTTGTAAAACCCCAAATATACAACAATACACATCCTTGTAATTCAATATCATTTACAACATCCTCTCAAGTATTCCGCAAGAATATTTTGACAATGGCTTGACAACTCCCATCCCTACATAGGTCAGCAATGATCACCCAAGGTTTAAGGTTGCGAGTTTATATCATCTCCTACACCCTGCACAAGTATACACAAAAATTTTCTCCATAGCCAAGGTAGTGCTCACCTCCCAACCTTTTGTTGGAAACCCAACCACCTCGAGCTAGGAGGAAATCGTGGGAACCAGGTACAAACTAAACTAAACTAAACATTATTTACACACACATGATACACACAAAATTATTTTCACACCCACCAAAGGGATTTTTCACATAACTTTAGAATTCCATCAAGAATCCAAAGTGGGGGATAGAGAGTGGACTACACACTCCATATGGGTACTCATAGTAATAACAACAAGAATAATTCATATCATACTCCCATCATTTCACATGCAACCCTTCTTTAATCTCTTCTCTTTCTCCAAAACCCATATCACCAAAACCCTTTCTACCATTTCACAATTTCACATGGGTACTCATACCCTTTTTTGAGCCTCTCCTCTTAAGGAGGAATTAAACTTCCCCGTGGAGGTTCCTACTCCATACCATCCCCAACAAGGGATGCTCTTCCCAACTTGGGTGAGCCTATCCCTACACAACCCTTTTTCCCATAACACACAATACATCAAAAAAAAAAAACAAAAGAAGATATGCTCCAAGGGAAATTTTAAGTAAACATACAAATTAAACACAATAGATAAAATTTCAAGCTCCTCTTTTCACCTACACATATAATCTTTCAAATACAAACATGAAGAAGTAGAAACAAAAGTGGTGAATCTACCTTAAAACCAAGCTCAAGGAAAGATTGGTTGAGGATCCACACAACTCCTCTTCTTCCAAGCTTTTTCTTCAAACTCCTCACTCCCCCAAAATTCAATCAAAAATCTAGAATGAAAGAGAATCCCCTAACCCTTGTTTTTGAGTTTGCTTTATAGAAAATCAAGTTTGAATTCCTTTGAATAGGGAGCTGACATTTGTCAACCTTCCATTCAACCTCCCAGGCACACTCACCCATGTGTTCTCACACATGTGTGAGGACTTGGGAGACTTCCAAGATAACATGGAGAAGTGGGATTGGAAAGGGACTAGTCCCCATCCCACTTCCCAAACCTTAATTTCGTCAAACCTCTTTAAGGCCTCAAAAAGAGTTCCCTATCTTGAGACTGACCCATGATTTTGAGCTAAAAAGGTACCTAACCCATAGGTACTTACCCTAGGGACCTTAAACCCATAAAAATACTTAAAAAATATCACTTTTCAATCCCCAAAAAGTGCCCAAAAGTTGAAATCCGACTTTGTCCACTTGGATAGACAACTCACCTCCTGGATGGACTGATGTAGCAATAAAAAACCACATTAAAAACATTCACAAATACAATCAATAATTACATGATGGAACTATAGTCCCTTCATATGGACTTTAGCTCGGTTTCACTGGTTAATTCACATAGGGTTCCCAAGAGTTGCCTCCAATTTCCATTGGCCATGGAAAATGTACCTGGACACTCAATACACACGTTAATCCATCCAAGTAAATCATATTCATATAATAATCAAATAATTTGAATCACAATTGCATTCACACAAGTTTTATAATGTGTATAACATAAAGATCCTCTAACATAATTGAAATATCATTAGCCACCTATCTTACCTCATCTTCATTAACCTTAATTTTCATACTCATCTAATTGCAACATGATTGGTCCACAATACTTGTTTCATTCATTCATCATTAAGTTTTTAGATTCAAATTAAACAAACTCAATAACCAACATTAAATTAGATCAATCATTATAGTTATCTAGCATGTCACATAATCAAAATCAAATAATCATATGAACTTAAATATTTAAATATTATGTCATCAACGTTATCAATAGGGATAGACAATAAACAAACTCAAAATAATCCAAGTACTAGATGTAGCATAGTCATAACAAAATCATCACATGAACACAAATGTCTAAATCTCCTATCATCAGTGATATCATTAGGCATAATCAATAATTAAACTTAAAACATTCCACATACTAGGTGTAGCATAGAGGTGGGCCTCACAGATATGTTTGAAGATCTACTTGAGCTGGCCTTGAGGTGAAAGAAAATGTTAATATCTGAGAAATTGAGATAAAAGGAATAATCCAAGTTTTGTTTTGATTGTGAATCGTATAACTAGGTTGATGTGTTTGGTTTTTGCAAATGGATATGGACTAATGCAAATATGATGTTTTTTTGTAGGTTTGACTGTGTTGTTCTCAAAAGATAAAAGATTAACCAATTTTGGTTCACTGTTTGATTTGCACCATAAAATAGGGAAATAGTGGTAATATTTATAATAATACCATTTAAAATTTAGGGCAACTATGATAAAAGTTAGAGAAATAGTAGTCTCTATTTGAAGTTTGTGACTGGTAATACAAAAATAAATAGTGGTAAATATGATAGAAGTGGTCATGTTTAGGTCAATAGCGGCTAATTTTTTTATGAAAACTATGACATGTTTTATCAAAAGTGGCCTCTATTTCAATTTTTTTGACTTGTGAACAATGAAGGCTATAACAACATTTTCATCAAAAGTGGCAATTTTTAGGTCAACTATGGTAATGTTTAGATCCATATTGGAATTGTTCAGGCCAATCGCAATTCTGTTTCGAAAAAGTGGAAATTTTTTGACAGTGACTATCATAAACCAAAGAACAATAGTGACACATTTTAGATCAACTGCAAAAATATTTAGGTCAAAAGCAATAAACTCTCTACAATAGCAGCTTCTATTCAATTTGTTTCCAATTCTAAAAGGTTCTGTCAAAATGTTTGCAAGTTTTTTTATCTTTATTTTTTCAAGATTTTTTTGTTTGAGATATGGCAAGTGATACAACAAAACAATAAAAAAAATTTACTCTAAATGTCTATATCTTAAGCAAGTTTCTTTCCACAATGCTCAAAGTTTGTGAAAGTCAAGATACCAAAACCATAGTTCCCAATGTTGACTTTGGTTTAAATGTGACTTGAAATGTAAGCCTAATATTTGGAAGCCTTTAGAGATATTTTTTAAAATATATTTTAAGGAGTGTAAATATAGGGCTCTTTTCAAAGGTATTCACACTAAGTCCAAAGGATATGAAATTTTGATATAACCAAGTTCAATGTTTGTTTTTTTGTGTCTTTTTTAAATCAAGCAAACTATTTGGCATCCAAAGCAATGAATATTTTTGGAAAGTTCATAGAAGACATTATTACAACATAGAGATAGGCACATTATTTTAGGTGGGCTTACCTCATGCCTCGAAGGGATGATTTTACATGCAACTTATGAAGAGTTTTTTGTCTTAACCATAAATCAAACTTAGTAAGTAACTTCTTAGAAGTAAATTCTAATGCACCACTTGCAAATAATGTTTTGGAAATAAGGGTGGCCTCTACTACAAGGTTCTTAGTCACTACTCAAGGGATCCAATGCCTGGTTAATGTCTACAAAGCTACTAAAAGATTTAACCACTCCTACTAAAGGCCCTATATACTAGAAGGTACCTCCCCATTTTGAACGATAGTTTCAACCAAGTAATTGGCGATTTGGTTTTGACAGTTAGTCATGACTTGATTTATATAGCGCCCTGAGGAAAAATTTCCTTTGTGTCACCTTGAGTTCTCCAACATGGGATGTGTCTCAAAGGAAAGCTCAATCTAAAGGTGATGCTTGAAATAAAAAAAATTGAACCCCAAAGTGATTTTCATCACTCAAGATCATCAAAAGATGTGAGGGGAGAGGATACACATGCTTGGTTTACCAAGAATGGAAAACATGACATACAATCCATAGCAATTCAATTTTTAATCCCAAAATTTGAAGGGTGAATATATCAATTCATATTTTATGTGCACCAATTCAAAAATGTTTGAGAAATCAATCAAATATAGAAATGTACAAATCAAAATGGATTTGTTCAATTTTAAGCACCAATTTTGAGTGCTTCTAATGGCCTCATTCATCTTAATGTAGTCAACAAAAATAAAAAGTGTTTGTTCGTCTACCAAATGAAATACGTTGGTTAAAAAAAAATGTTCAATTTTATAATCACCAAATGAAATGTTGTTTAACTAAGAAATCTTTTAAAGGTTCAGTTTTGAGAAACGTAAATTTGAAGTGTGCAAGTTGTGGGTTCATTTTTACAACACCAAATTGAAAGATTATTTAAACTAAGAAAGCTTTGAAAGTTTAGTTTTAAGAACACCAATTTGAAGTGTGCAAGTTGTGGCTTCAGTTTTACATTACCAAATTGAAAGATTATTTAAACTAAGAAATCTTATTGAAAGTTCAGTTTTAAGAACACCAATTTGAAGTGTACAAGTTGTGGGTTCAGTTTTGGGTATGTGCAGGATCATCATGGAAAAAACAAACCCTTAAGTGGTGAAAAGTTCTAAAAAATCAGAGTTAGGAAACTTGATGTAAAAATTTGAATAAGTTATCTATATTTTTTCAAAAATATGTAAGAATAGAATCTATAGAAAATTGAATGTAGTTTCTAAACTACTAAGTTTATTTTTTTTTTTAAATCTATTTGGTGAAAATTTGAAATTTCAATGTAGTAGTACTTAAATTTCAGGGAAAAAATAAGTAGGTGTCCGTCTGACCACTCTAACCACAATAAAATCATAATATTTTTTTTATAATATTTTAGATATAAGTAGAGGACTCATGTCATGATGTGATGCATATTTTTTTGTAATTTTTTTCAAGTACATAATTAATTATGAATTTTTTATTACAACTTTTAAAAAATATAAAAAACTCGCATGTCTAACAACCTTAACTTGGTCAAAACTTCATGAAATTCTTTTTTTTTTAATCCTATACTATGTGAAGCATAAAATGTGACACATGTTTCACATTCAAAAAATGTGATACCATTTGAAAGATATAGATGTTTTTCAATCAACCTATCAATAAGGACTTTAGTCATAATTCAAATAGAAAATGAATAAATTATGTATTAAATTCAAAGTAAAGCATAATTTATATTAGTGGAAAGATAAAAATATACTTTAAAAACACTTTTTGTTTCATCAATTTTGGGTTAAAAAAAAGTCATTAGCCACATACCCTACACATATGCATCATATCGCCACTTTCTGGCCCATCATGATCATGCACATACCCTTTTACAACACCAAATTGAAAAATTCTTTAAACTAAGAAAGCTTGTTTTAAAAAAACTAAAATAGCCTTCGATTGTTCTCCATCTCTACAATCAAACTGTTGAGAATTCTTGATGTATAATGTGACATATTCCTAAAAATGTTTCATCAATAATTTTTGAAACTTCCCAACACAACAAACATTCAAACATTATTGTTAGAAATAAAAAAGATTGCTTGCATATTTTCAACAAATAAAAGTAGAGCAATAGCAGTATTGTTTTAGATAGTAGCACAATTTTCATTTGCACTGATAGTGGTTGTCTTAGTCAATGGTGGTCTAAACATGTGCAACTGCAAACTTGCTTATTGCAAAAGTGGTTAAAATGTCAAATGAGTCCATGTTTAGTGCAGTAGCAGTTGGGAAAAGTGCAAGCATGGTAGAAACAAGGAAACGACCATGTGAAAATCTTGTATCTTTTTCATAAAAAAAATTCAAATGTGTTTTAGAAAAGGCCTCCATATTTTGGAACCTGCAACTATTCAAAATAAACTCATGAAAATGTTAATGTTAAGTACTGAGGTCCCATTGGGCATTCCAAATGTCATAAGGGGGGAATGAGGCATGCAGAAAGTGAATGAATTAAACTAATTCAAACAAGATTAAGAATCCCTAAACCCATTACTCATGAAATGAACAATATAAACTAATGAATTCAATGAAACGATTGTTAGCAAATGAAGAACAAACAATGAATTCAGGAAATTATAATGTTTCCCATCTCATGTCGAAGAGTCTTTGTATCTATCTCGAATTTTGGATTGTTGTAACCAATACAAAGCCTACATTATGCATTGCAAAAGCTTTAGTGTGTGTGTGTGTGATGTAAAACTAGAATGTGATGATAACTTGTAGCGTGATCAAGAGGTAATTTTGCAACACTTCGCTTATGTAAATTATAGATGATTTGTAAGAAGGTAGAATTTTATTTTATAAATTTCCTATTTTGAGATGAATGTGCAAGATGCAACAATGCAAAATCCTGATCAAGGATTGAGAACTGTTGAGAGGAGATAGATTGCTTGGTTAGCTTCTATGATCAAATCAACTAAGGATGTTAATTTCAAAATCAAGGGATTTAGATTGCATAATCTGTGTAATTGAGGAAATCAAGTTTATTAGTTAATAGGATTGAAGAATAGATGGGTTGGTTAGGAAATAAATGAATCAGTTTAGCTAATTAGAGTGAGCAATTAGTGGTTGCGATTTGCTCGATCACAAAAAAGGGGGTGAGGGTAATTAATTAATTAATATTTTGAGTTGAACATGCAAAGTCATGTTTGAATTTAACAAATAAAGTTATTTTTTTCTTGACCTTTTTGAATGATGTTGAAAAATTAATTTAATTTTTCTAATTTCGAGAGGGGAAAGTGATTCAATTAAACTATTAAGTAATAATAATTTAATTGATTTAGGAGAATAGGGTAGATTAGCAACATAATTAAATAATTGATGGTATTTAATTAATTAGAAGGAATAAAGATTATATATATGATGAAATAGTGAATTAATTAAATAATTAAAGATTATTTAATTAATAGAGGTAAATATGATTTTTGATATAAATGATGTGAAATCTAGTGATATTAAATGATAATGATGCCGATGATGAAAACATGTCATTTAGGATGTGTGATAAGTGTTAGGTCATTTTTACATGTCTACACTAAGATACTTGTCTTGGTGCTCTCCTCTTGTCTTGAAAAAAATTGTCATGATTTTTAGCACGAAATTTTGTCACTATGTCATGAAAAAATGTATAGCTAGACATTTTTATGCTCACCTGAGTCTCTCTTATGGACTTTGGCTTGATTTTCCTATATTTAATCTTGTAATGTGTTCAACATGTTCACATCAGGTCTTGGACCCTTGAAAATCATTAAGACTTCTAGGATGTCTTGTAAAAGTGTTGTGAAGTGTTGTCACCCACTTTCACACTTTTCTAGGAACCTTTCATTATAATTCACTTAAATAACCCATTTTTATCACTTACCAAGACTCATTTCAAAGTGTTGTAAATATTTTTAACAAACTCACACTTTTCTAGACTTGTCCTCACTAAATTGACCCTTTCTTATGTTTAAATGACCCCTTAATGCACTTTCCAACCCTACATATTTTTGAGGATATTCCTGTTAAAACTTATTTAATGCACTTTAATTTCTAACACCTAGTAAAATTTCCCTAGTGGGACCAAGTTTCCACCTAGGGCGACTTAGTCCCACTAGGCACAAAAAACAAAATAATATCAATTTTATGGCAGGATTTTATTATCTTACCCTTGAGGTTGGCTTGTGATGTGTTATTTTCAGAAAATAATGGAAAATAAAGTATAAATAAAGGGTTTTTCCTTTCATTTTAACCCCCAATTCATTCATTCAAGCATTAATTCACTTAATCATTCTCAAGCATTCAAGCACTCTAAGCATCATCAAGTGCTCCATTGGAGCACTTTATTACATATCTTCAGATTTACACATCAAGGGTTTGGTGAGTTTGTGACATTGCATGTTGTTTATTCATCATTCTCTTCTCATTTCATTTAATTTCATAGGGTTTGATTACCAAAGTGGAGTTTGACCAAGGAAAACCCCTATACTCTAACCCTTAACCCTTTTTCCCCCATTTCCATTTGACTTTGCAAGACTTGTATGTAGATTTGTCAAATCTAGGAAAGTGTCAAAAAGGTGTTTTCAATCCATCAAAGTCATCAAAGTCAACAAATCCCTAATTGAAGCTTAGATACCAATTTTAGCTCATTTTCTATAGTTTCTAAACCAAACACCTATCAAGAATAGAAGTTCATACCAAAAGCTATAGATTCCTACACTAAAATTCTCGATATTCCTAGGTGGACTAAGTCCCCATCTATGGTGAATTAGTCCCACTGTCAAGCTTGAAAATTGTTTTCTATATTTTTGGATATCCATTTGGAAAATTCCTATTCCAATAGATTTTCAATTTATTCCATTTAGAGATCATATTTAGGCATGTTACATCCCTCCTTACATTAATCTTGAGTGTAGACAATAGAATTTTGGGTCCATTTCTCTCCTTTTAGGTGAAAAACCCTAGAAGAGTTAGAGAACCATTGGACACCCAAAATCGGTGTCCACATTTTGGTGAACTTGAATTTTGAAAATTTTCTTTCTAATTTCAAGTGTATTTGCATCCTAGGTTTAACTTACATTAGCATTGCATTAGGTTTTCCATTGTTTAAATTGAATCCTAGGGTTTTAAAAATTTCGTTAGTGAAAAGCTCATATAGCTTGCATTTTTGCATTATACTTCATTTGAAAACAACAAAATTCTACATTTTCATACTGTAGCTACATTTGCAAACCTGAAAAACATCAAATTGCATTTAAATTTTTTGAAAAATCACAAGAAAATCATCACTGGGACTAATTGACCACATTGGATGACTTAGTCCTACACATTTTGCACTATTATTTTTGGCATTTTTTGCACATTTTTTGCATTTTTATTTTTTTGCTATTGTATTATGTCATAGTTTCTAGAATTGTTGTTTTAATCCATTTAGTTGCTTTCATACATTTGCATCATGGCTTTATATTTTAATAATTTTTTGATGTCATTAAAATCCTTAGTGGACATGTCAAATTTTTCATTTGGAACTGATCCTAAGGACCTTGAGCTTCCTCATGCTCCTTCAACTCCTCATGAATACATCCTCCTCATGTTGTTGAAATCATTAAACAAGATGATGATAGCATGAATAAGTTCTTAAACGAATATATTGACAACCTTGAAGCCAATCATCCTTTTATCCATCCATGGAACAACAAGACCTTCCTACAGTCTCACCTCTTGATATGTTTGGTTACTTACATCTTGAAACAAACAAAGGACCTAAGTTTCCTCCATCAAGTGGACGTATTTCCTCTAATCAAGCAATCCCTCAACCATTCTATGATCACAAAGTTACAAATGAACCAATCAACCTTGAAGAAACCTATGGCAAAGGTTTTACCATATTAAGAAAAAAAGGATGTGACATAACAACTAAACATGGCATTCATCAACTTTTAGAACAAACTCCAAAAGATGAAAACACAACAAGGTTAGGATATCAAGATCCTCATCATGAAAGCAAGTCTCCTATAGAATATTAGAGACTTTGCAATGATGGCACAGTGATGTTTGATTCCCCTCTCGATCTGAATGTCCTCCTTCGTCGCGAACAATCCTTACATGATAACAATGGAAAGGATGATAGGACCACTTTGGGTCCTCCTCCTCCTCCTTCTATTTGAGAAAAGGGTGAATCTAGAAAATGCAAGAGGCCTTACAAGTTACAAAAAATCAAGTTTCCTCTCCATCTCATGTCTTCTTTTCTTTTCATTTTTTATTTTCTACTCTAAAGTAAATGCTCACATAATAGTGTGTAGCAATTCCTTTAAAGTGAGGGTATACATTGGCATTATTCCTTTGTATTTTCTTTAGTTTTTCCTTGGTTCTTAGTGTAGCCTTGATACTTCATACGATGTGTTTGTCACTTTGTTGATGACATTGGGTGTAGTTTCCTTCATGAGCATGATCTATCTTAGCATATTGCATTCCTCTTGGTGGCCTGATGTGACGTACTACATCCCCAAAGTTGCAAATATTCTATTCTTTGATAGGTCCTCTCTTGGAGACATTAGACACAATGTTTCCTAAGTTAAATACATTGCATGAACTAAGACTCCTTTGAACTTCATTTTGCATGTTGCATTTTGCATTTATATGGCCACCTTACATAACACAGCTTGCATGCCTTTGGTTCCATCACATTTGTTCATGAGTTCTAAGTATACGAAGCTTTTCTTGTCTCATGAAGCACGAAATGAAAATTTCCTTTGTGGTACCTTATTAAAGTTATGAGGAGCTATAAATTTGGTATGGTTGAGTGAGAAGCCCATTATGAGGCATGAATTTTCCCCATAGCCACTTGCATGTGTGTGAATGCATACCAGTCATGAGTGTATGTTTCTCACCTTTCGAGCCTTCTTACCTAGTGGACAACCATGAGTTCCATCACCCCAGAGGGAGTACACATTTCTTTTTCCATACAAGCAGCCTAGATCTGATCCACAACAAGCTAGATAAATGATTGAAGCTTTCTTTATTTCTTTTTCATCATTTTCATGTGTGTTTTTTTATGCTTAAGTCTAGTTTGCCAGGGGATCTTGATCTTGGGGGCTTGATCATCTCTCTCGATTATTTTTTTCTCATCTTACCAACATGAGTGCATTTCAATCCCTCTCGATGTGCATGTTGGGCTACTTTAGTGTGAGTTTGAAGCAAGCTCATCCTCTCACTAAATTGGGGACTTAATGTGTCACCAAAAATTGTATAGTTGGACATTTTTATGCTCACCTGAGTCTCTCTTATGGAATTTGGTTTGATTTTTCCTAGATTTAATGTTGTAATGTGGTCAACACATTCACATTAGGTCTTGGACCCTTGAAAATAATTAAGACTTCTAGGATGTCTTGTAAAAGTGTTGTGAAGTGTTCTAACCCATTTTCACACTTTTCTAGGAACCTTTAATTATAATTCACTTATATAAACCCTTTTTATCACTTACCAAGTCTTATTTCAAAGTGTTGTAAAGAGTTGTAACAAACTCTCATTCTTTTCTAGACTTGTCCTCACTAAATTGACCCTTTCTTATGTTTAAATGACCCCTTAATGCACTTTCTGACCCTACTTAAGTGTACTTTTGACGATATTCCTATTAAACCTTAGTTAATGCACTTTAATTTTTGACAACCAGTGAAATTTCCCTGGTGGGACCAAGTCACTGATGAGTCCAATTAATGGCTCAATTCTGATAGGGTTTATCATATATTTTTTGTTTATACTATAGACTTTGGCACTTGGTTATTGACATTCCCCATGTTTTTTCCTTAAATCCATGAACCTTGGGGATAAAATTATCCTAGTTACTTTTGATAATATTAACATGCTATGTGAATTATCTATATTAATTTTACATGTGGTTGAATGGATGTTACTTTAAGGTAATTATGGATATGCAATTGTTTTGTATGTGCTAATGTCATTATGTAGGTTCACATTGAGATGTTGATATAAATGAAGCCTACAAAGTAGAAGACATTCCTTCTTGTTGGTTGGTTACTAAGGAAGTAAAAAGATGGTCATTAAGACGTTAAAGGAGGGAAAACTCTCAATGGAGGGAAACTTCTAATGGAGGGAATTCCTAGCTCATATGGAAGTTTTAACTACCTTTTAAAAGGTCATGTTTGTTAATTGAGAAAATATAGGAAGTGTGTTGTGCTAGATCCTCATTGGAGCAAGTCCTCTTTGACCAAATTTGGCTCATGCATAACTTCCTCCCTCTCTTTTCCATGTTTTCAATAAATGGAATCCTCCTATTTTGTTGGAGTTGACTACCTAGTTACTTAGGGTTAATTAGAAGCTTTTCCCTCTATAAATAATGGTCAAATGTCGCTTTCCACAAGGTTGGATGTTTTGAGATAGTACTCGCATTTTTAGTTTAAAAAATATATCATATTGTTGATATGTTGTAATCATGTTTTCAAGGAGTAAAATGATATTTTGATTTGTTGAATTTGAGTTAGCTTAAGGAAGACTCACTCAAGGGGGCCCACTTGGTGAGAATCCCACCCATTTAGTTAAAATTTATTTTTATTTTAGTAACTAGCTTTGGCTTTGACAGTTGTCTATTCCTACAACCATTGGAACTCTATTATGTGAATGTTCCTACAACCAAGGAAAACTAAGTAGTTTCCTACCTTTTTGTTGAGATTTCTATTTCTATCATCCATTTCTAGTTCAGTTGTTGATGCTCAGCATAGTTGTTGATTCATGCTTAGTGTTTATGTTAATTTCTTTCCAAAATTTTATTTCCACTACTATTTATTTTTTAGTTTATGGATCACTACAGTGGAGTCCTAGTGCACATATAGTGCTAACCCATTTCAAGTTCATGTCCTTGTGTTGACAATGAAATGTACCTTCATGATGAGTAAGATGACTACTTAGTGTAGATGTCTAATCTCTAAGTCACATCTCTAAGGGATTAGTTATTGAACCATTATAGGAGGCCAATAGTTTTGGTGTTGTTACTAGGGATGGTGTGAAACTAGGAAGTTATTTGGACTCATTTCTAGGTTCTTTCTTGCTTTAGTATCTTTGAAGTTTGTTCTTAGCATACCCTTTATTTGAGAAAAGTAATGATCTTCTATTCTTTCATCAATTCTTTGTGTGAGTTGGTTGATATTGAGTTAATACCACATGCATATAGATAGGAGAAGAGATTCTCATGGGAGATTTCTTCCTAATGACCCTAATCCTTATAACCAGCTAGTTCAGTTTCAAAATCTGCTAAGAGATGAAGAAGAAGAGGCACATCCTTTTGTTGATGTATTTCCCAATTTGACCAATTCTTGAACTTCCTCTAAGGACCAAGCTGCCCAAATCCTAATTAAGAATCCATTTTCCTTTGCACTCCATCAAGCAGATATTGCTCATGCAAATCCAAGCAAACCCAACCAACCATCTTTTTCATTCTTATCACTTGTCATAATGAAGTTGTGAATCTCAAGAACATCCCTACTTCAGTTCTTCCTAAGTTATATGGGCTTGTCATAGAAGACCCTGACACTTTCTTGTTTAAGTTTCATATCCTCTATAGAAGCTATGACTATACCACTGATGCTCATAGGCTTAAATTGTTCCCTACCACCCTAAAAGAAGTTGCATTAAGATGGTTTATAAGCTCAGGTAGGAATACTATAGATACTTGGGATGATATGAAAAAAAAAATTCTTGAGAAGTACAAAGAATACTGTAGGGGCAATGATATGAGAGGAGATGATATATTCAAGATGTAGTAGAAGGAAGATGAGAATTTCGAGGACTATATTTCAAGGTTCCTATTTTTCCTAAAAAAGTCTCCACATCATGCACTCAATGAAGAGTCTCAAAATTTTATCTTCCTTAGAGTGATCAATAAGAGTAGTATTGATACACTGGACCTGATGGGAGGAGGAGATATCACCCAAGTTCCCTAGGATTATATTAAAAAGATATGTCAAAATTACTCTAGGGTAGCTCTAAAGAAAGGAAGATTTTATCAATCCTCTTTGGGTAAATCCTCCACCAATGGATTCTCAAGGATGGAAATCACTCATTTGCTAGCAGGTTTAAAATAGGATATCATTAACATTATGGCTACTCAACTTGACACTCTTCAAGCAAAGAAGAAACAAGAGGAGGTAGAGGCAATGTTGGCAAAATATTGTCCTCATTGTAGACAAAAGAAGGAATGCAAATGCAAAATAGTAGCAAACATTGATAGCAAGTAGATTCCACCAGAATTTAGGCTAGTTCATGTTGATGATGATTAGGTTTTCTACATTGCACAAAGAAGACCATGGGATCCAAGACAAGTTATACCACCATATCCATTATCTTTTAGTGGACCTTATTTCAATTCTTATGCATGTGGTAATCAATTTCAACCCCCATACCCATCCAACTATGGAGGATATCCACCTCAACCTTGGAACAACCCTCCAAATACTTGGCCCAATTACCAAAACTCTCAACCCCAGTGGTAACAATCCTAAGGGAATTGACAACAATTCTTGGGGAATTGGTAACCACCTCAAGGAAACTAACAATAGACATCCCAATGGATGGGAGGACATCAATGGAAAAAATAGACAAATAGTTGTATGCAACCACCTCCACAGCCTCAATAGCTTGCAATAATGCCTCCTCCTACTAGCTCAAGTTCTAGCACACCTATACCTACTCAGTTATTAGCTCAACCCACACCTAACCCAAATAATAAACCACAACAACAACTAGTCTATTCTACAGATCCTAATCAATTCCCTACATGTGCTATGAGTGTGAGTGATATTCATCTACATTCAAGAACCACTCTTCCCACTCCTTCCACTCCTATCATCACTGAGCTTTATGTGGAAGAAGAGGATCATCAGAATGTCCCTATTTAGCCAAGTGTACCTAAAAATCTTGAACCAGTTCAACAGTCTAATCAAGACCCACCATTTCCTCAAAGGTTAGAAGTTGTTAAACAAAAGGAAGAAACAAATTTTGATACTCTAGATTAGTTGAAACACATATGTGTTAATATACCTTTGATCCAGGCCATAAAATATCTCCCCATATATAACAAAGCAATCAAAGAAGCCTATCTCAAAAATTCAGGGAAGAAAAAGAAAGACCCCACTACCATTCATGTGGTGGGATAGTTGGTAGACATCATGCTTGGGAAAGTTATTGTTCATAAATACACTGACCCAGGTAGTCCTATGGTAGGAGTCATTATAAATGGAATCCAAGTAAAGAATGCTCTAATTGGCTTGGGAGCGGTAAAAAATGTGATGACTAAGGATATCCTACAACAACTAAATGTTGCAAATATGAGACCTACTCCTTATATCATATAGCTTTTTAATAGTTCCACTATCAAACTAGATGGTATATTGGAAGACCTTGTTGTAACCCTAGACTCTTGGGAGTACCCAACAAATTTCATGATCCTTTCCCCTAAAGCTACATTTTGAGGGTATCCCATTATTCTAGGTAGGTCATGGTTAGCCACAAAAAATACTTACATTGGATGTCAGTCAAGGGACATGACTATTTATAATGGAAGAAGCACTAAAAAGATTATTCTCTACCCTCTTGATCAACCATCCATTGATATGGATAACCCCATATGGTCACATGTTGGAGAAGAGGTCGAGGAAATCAATTTAGTGGTACAACTCATGATGATAGGAAAAATTACTTTCATGCAACTCCAGGAAGAAGGTGAAGTATTATCCCATCTAATTTAAAAGCATTGTGAGGATCATGAAGAATCATCCACTCATGAATATGGTTTTGCAGGTCCATTGAAGACACTTTTGTCTAGTCCTCCTACACTTGAACTTCTTGCAGAAACAGATATGCTTTATACATTGTTGCCACATGAACCAAAAATTCCAAGAATTTGTGAAACAACCATAATTGAGTTTACCACAAAATTACAAGTTTCGGAAGGAAAACATTTGAATATTAACAAGTTGAATCAAGAACAGTAGTTGTCCTTGACAAACATGTTGAAGACCCATCAACATGAATTTACATGGGATTACCATGGCATGAAATGGTTGGATCCCAAGCTCTGTACTCAGAGGAACTACATTAGAGATGACTACACACTAGTAAGGCAACCATAGAGGAGAATCAACCCTACATTGAGGGAGATTGTAAAAGGGGAATTACAGAAGTTATTGGATGCAAAATTTATCTACCCTATCTTAGACAGCCAATGCGTGTCCCAATTGGTAATTGTTCCTAAAAAGGGAGGTAAGTGGAGAGTTTTTGTTGGCTATAGAGAACTAAACTCTTCCACCAAAAAGGATCATTTTCCCCTTCCTTTCATAGACCAAGCACTAGATTCACTTGCAAGTAAGGAATATTTTTCTTTCCTAGATGGATTCAGTGGTTATAATCAAATACAAATTGCACCTAAGGATCCTAGATGGATTCAGTGGTTATAATCAGATACAGATTGCACCTAAGGATCAAGAGAAGACAAATTTTACCTATCCTTGGGGGACTTATGCCTATTCATTACTTTCATTTGGTTTATGTAATGCACCTACAACCTTTCAAAGAGTAGTTATTAGTATATTTTCAAACATCTCACATGATTGTATGGAGATCTACATGGATGATTTTAGTAGTTATGGTGTTGATTTTGTAGAAGCATTAGAAAATATAAGAAATTTTTTGCAGATATGTGAGGACCATAATCTATCCTTGAATAGTGAGAAATGTTTCATGATGATGCAGGAAGGAGTAGTCCTTGGCCACTATATCTCTCAAAAAGGAATTCAAGTGGACCTAGCTAAGAATGAGGTGATTACCACTCTTTCTATTCCTGCTAAGAAAATTGATGTTAGAAGTTTCCTAGGACATGAAAGATACTATAAGTGCTTCATAAAATATTTCAGTAAGATGGCAGCACCACTGTAGAATCTTCTAACTAAAGATGTTGAGTTCCATTGGATAGAGGATTGTGACAAAGCATTCTCAAATTTAAAAGAAGCATTAACCCATGCTTTTGTACTCAAAGGCCCTAATTGGGAACTCCCTTTCCATATTCACATAGAGGCGTTTGATTATGCTATAGGATTTTTCTTTGGCCAAAAAGAGAGTAATTGAGAATGCAATCTACTTTGTCAACAAGAACCTACGAGGAGCTAATTTTAATTACATAGTGATAGATAAGGAGATGTTGGCAGTCATCTATACCCTTAACAAGTTTAGGCATTGTATAATAGGGTATTAAATATTTTTCCATATAGACCATGCAACAATAAGATGCCTCATGAATAATCCCTTTATTTCAAGTAAGCTAGCAAGGTGGTTGTTGCTAATACAGGGATTTGATATCACCATTATTGACAAATCAGGTATGGAAAATGTTGTGGCAGACTTTCTCTCTTGATTGGCTAAATTAGAATACACTCAAGTCATTGATTACTCCTTCCATGATGAACATTTGTTTTCCATTAGTGTGCACACACCTTGGTATGCATATATAGCCAATTATCCAATTATAGGGAGAATTCCCCCTCATTTCTCTCCAAAAGAGAGAAGGGTTCTTATTGAGAAAACTTTTCCTTTCTCTTGGATTGCAAGATGTCTATTCTATACTAGACCAGATCATGTGATGAGAAGGTGTGTAAGGGAGGATGAAACCTATGATATACTACATGCATGTCACAATGAACCCTGTGGAGGGAACTTTGCAGCTAAGAGGACAATAATGAAGATTCTTAATACAAGATATTACTAGCCCACACTTCATAAGGATGTTGGCAAGTATACTAGGAAGTGTGATAGATGTTAGAGGATGGGCCAGCCAACAAAATTTGATGAGATGCCGCTATACCCTTAGGTAGTCATCACACCATTTGATAAATAGGGACTTGATTTTGTAGAACCAATTAATCTACTATCAAATGGAAAATCCTACATCTTGGTTTGCACTGACTATGTGACCAAATGGGTTGAGGTTAAAGCTATGAAACATTCCTCTATGAAGAAATATTTACACACTATGGGGTTCCTAGGGAGATAGTTGCAAATAAAGGGGATCAGTTTACATCAACTCTTGTCACAACATTGGTCAATGAATATAATGTAAGGCATAGGAAATCTACCCCCTATAACCCTCAAGCCAATGGCTATTATAAAGTGGAAAATAGGTAAATAGAGGCTATTTTGACCAAAATAGTGGCTATACATAGGAAAGATTGGGAAAATAGGTTTCCAGAAGCTATCTAGACTTATAGAACCACTTGGAATGCAGCCACTAGTTTCACTCATTTTGAATAATTATATGGAAAAACAACCATGATTCCTATAGAGTTTGAGCATAAAACTCTTAGAACTACACTAGATCTTGGGATAGACATATCTGAGGCACAAAAGGAAAAAATCATGCAAATGAATGCTTTGGATGAGATGAGAAAGTCAACTCTTCATCATGTTGAGATAGAGAAAAATTAGAGAATCAGATGGCATGACAAATACATAAAGGAAAATAAGTTTCAGCTAGGTGACTGGGCCCTCCTTTATGACTCCAAGTATCAAGATAATGTAGGTAAACTGCACACCAGGTGGTTGGGACCGTATGGAGTTGTAGAAGCCTTCTCCAATGGTTTTTTTCAACTCACAACCATTGACCCTGTCAGATTCAAGCTCCTGGTCAATAGTCATCATCTCATGTTATATTATAAGCCAACTTCCAAACAAGAATTCATGTAGTAATTTATTCAACAACAAACCTCTAAACTTCCTGCAACCAAAGGAAGTGGACCTAGTATCCCTCCTTTTGACTAGTCAAAGTATGCATGCAATCATAATAAATATTTTCACTTTTGTGGGAATCTATTTCTCCATCAATAAATCCATTCATCCATCCATCTCCACCCTTTCTCTGTCTTCCATAACTCCACCATCATTTCATTTCATTCCATCACCACTTCATTTAATTTCCCAATTATACTTTTGAACTAATTTGCACTTCCTTGCACATTCTTTGCAAACAATAGGTACTCAAAATTTTTAGGTACGTGCACAACAACTTACTACATCTTAATTATCTTACATGCATTAATTTGATTATTATATATTAATGTTGATATTTCACATAGCACATATTTGTACTTTTCCCTGTCACATCATATTTACATCCTAGACTTTGTGGACACATGCTCTAATTTAGGTTGGGGGGAGTGTGAACCCACATTTCCACATGTCATACATGTTAGCAAATTTAAAATGAGCTGATTTGAAATAGTTGAAATGATGGCTTGCATGTATGATGTGTCACTAAATTTCCACCATTTTCCTTGATGATGCCCCTCATTTATGTTTCTCTATTACCTTATTCATAGTCATAACGTTACCAAAAAGGTAAATTGAAGAGTTACATGACATTGGCATTAGCATTGAAGAATATTTGTAGGAAGTAGAAGAAATTGGGTTTTTAGAGAAGGATTGTAGGAAATAAAATTTTGTAGAAGTGTTTTCCTAATTATGGGTTAAAAAATGGGACGAAAGCTGATGAGAAATGAACCTATAGTTCATGATGTGATACTACAGGATGCACTCTCTCTAGCCAAATTCAGGAATTGTGGATGGTTAGACTACTTTCTAAAACTAAACAGTTTCAATGAGGACATTGCTTTGGAATTTGCACAAACACTTTCTAATGGGAAGGAAATGGTAAAAGGGATAGAAGTTATAGCCCCTGAGAAGAAAATTGTTGAAGTAATGGGTTTTCCTATTGAAGGAAAGCCATACCCTGCTTTCAGGGATGCAAGGTCAGCTAGGGAAGAATTCATTGAACCTAGTGATCCTCTACCTATTGTAGATAATCAAGGAATAAGGAGAAATTCTTTGTCAAAAAAGTGGATACAAGTTGTTGTCTACATTGTCAAATATATTACCTATGAGGGCTGCCAATCATGCCTCCATTATGTGCATTTTAAGCTTCTAAACCATATGAGACCTGGAAGAAAGATGAATGTTCCCAATGTGTTGTGCAACCTCCTTACAATCATGGTAGTTGAAATGAAAAAAGGTAGGGAAAATTATGTCTCCCACCACTATTTGATAAAATTTTTATTAGAAAAATATTTACAAGAAGTGTGAGGTACATCATAGGAAGAATTTGTGAACATTGATCAGTTCAAATTGGAAAATGTGAGTCATAGAGGTCAGCCCCAATCTTGTAGGGTTAGTAGGGGTGAGAGGGTTGCTAAAACCACTCATGGAGCTTCAAATTTTGGTACAAACCCATCAACAATAGAAATTGGCTCCTCTGAATCAGAGTATTCAGATGAAGAAAGTTCATCCTCGGACTCTAATGTCAATGTTCTTCCTAAAAATCCAATTCATACTAGGACTTCCATTAGAAAAGAGGAAGCACAAATGAGAGAGGAAAAAATTAGAAAAGGGAAGGAAAAGAAGAAAACATAAAGAAAAGTAACACCAAGCCTTAGGAAACAAAAAGATGATGACATTGGCCTTCCTGCAGCCATTGAGAAATGTAAAAGCCCTCAAAAGAAATCAAAACCAACTAAGCCAGCTACTAATACGCCTCCAAAAAGAAGCCCTAAACTCATAAGAACACCTGGGAAGGAGATAGAAGCTCCTAAGGGGTAGGTAAATGTTGAGGTGGAAGAAATTTTTGAGGAGCAAGCAAGCATAAGATTAGTAGAGATTGTTGTTGTTGCATGGTAGGTTGAAAATCAAGAACCATTGCAACCAGAGCAAGATGAACAACAAGAATCACTACAACTAGTGCCATTTGAACATCATGAACCAGTGCGAGGAAATATTTTGGTAGGGACAAATAAACCTCCAAAATTTTCATGGAATCTTGTAGCCCTAAACTTATGGAATGAAATGCAAAGGAAAGAGGAGTGGAAAAAGGAAATACTCAAGCTACAAGAAGAACTCAGAAAGAAAAATGCAAAAATTGAGAAGAAATATGTAGAGATTGTTGCCTTCAATGATAAGGTAGATAGTCTGGTAGCTTTAGTACCCCAAATGATGGCATGCAGAACTTCTCCAAGATTATATGCACTGCATTTGAAGGAGTGTCATCTTTCCTTCAAGCTGTCAAGGGTTATTTTAGGTTTAAGCCCTTCTATTGAAACCCCACATGAGTTTTTCCAAGCCTACCAGTCCTCTATTAAAGTTGGTGGAGAAAATTGGAAAACAAGCAAGGATTCTACTAGGATCTCAATTCAAATACTACAGATACTAATCTGGGACAGTTGGGAGTTGGAGACATTAGATCATTGACAAGGCAAAGGAATACAACTTACTCTATTGGAGGATTAACAAATCATTAGGTTGGGGCGAGATAATGAGTCCAATTAATGGCTCAATTTTGATAGGGTTTATCATATATTTGTTGTTGATACTATATACTTTCACACCTAGTTATTGACATTACCCATGTTATTTCCTTAAATCCATGAACCTTGGGAATAAACTCATCCTTGTGACATTTGATAATATTAACATGCTATGTGAATTATCTATTTTAATTTTACATTTGGTTGAATGGATGTTACTTTAAGGTAATTATAGATATGAAACTTTTTTGTACGTGCTAATGCCATTATGCAGGTTCACATTGAGATGTTGATATAAATGAAGCCTACAAAGTAGAAGACATCTTGCCAGCTAGTTAGTTGTTAAGGAAGTCAAAAGATGGTCATTAAGAGTTTAAAGGAGGGTAAACTCTCAATGGAGGGAAACTTCCAATGGAGGGAATTCCTAGCTCATATGGAAGTTGTAACTACCTTATAAATGGTCATGTTTGTTAGTGGAGAAAATATAGGAACTATTCTATGTTGGATCCTCATTGGGGAAAGTCTGCTTTGACAAAATCTAGTGCATGCATAACTTCCTCCCTCTCTTTTCCATGTTTTCAATAAATGTCATCTTCCTATTTTTTTGGAGTTGATTGCCTAGTTAGTTAGGGTTAATTAGAATATTTTCCCTCTATAAATAATGGTCAGATGCCCCTTTCCATAAGTTTGGATGTTCTGAGATTGTACTTGAATTTTTCAGTTTAAGTAATACAGTCATATTGCTGATATTTTGTAATCATGTTTTGAAGGAATAAAATAATATTCAGATTTGTTGCATCTGAGTTAGCTAAAGGAAGAATCACTCAAGGGGGCCCACTTGGTGAGAATTCCACCCATTTACTTCAAAAGTTATGTTTTTGTTTAGTAACTAGCTTCGGTTTCAGTAGTTGTTTGTTCTTACAGCCATTGCAACTTTGTTCTATAACTATTCCTACAGCCAGGTAGACAAAGTAGTTTCCTATCTATTTGTTGATATTTCTATTTCTATCATCTATTTCTAGTTCAGTTGTTGATGCTTAGTTTAGTTGTTGATTCATTCTCAGTGTTTATATTAGTTTCTTTCCAACATTCTATTTCCAATATTGTCTCTTTTCTAGTTTATGGCTAATTGCAGTGGAGTCCTAGTGCACATATAGTGCTAACCCATTTCAAGTTCACATCCTTGGGTTGATAATGAAATGCACCTTCATGATGAGTAAGATAACTACTTAGTGTAGATGTCTAATCTATAAGTCACAAATTTAAGGGATTAGTTATTGAACCATTAGAGGAGGACAACCATTGCCACTTGGGGAAACTTAGTCCCATTGGGCACAAAAATCAAAATAATTTCAATTTTCTGGCAGGATTTAATTCTCTTACCCTTGGGTTCAACCTATGATGTGTTATTTTTAGGAAATAATGGAAAATCAAGTATAAATAAAGGGTTTTTCCTCCCATTTTAACCCGCAATTCATTCATTCAAGTATTCATTCACTTAATCACTCTCAAGCATTCAAGCACTCTAAGCATCATCAAGTAAGCCATTGGAGCACTTTATTGGATATAGATTCATATTTACACAGATCGAGGGTTTGGTGAGTTTGTGACATTGCATGTTGTTTATTTATCATTCTCTTCTTATTTCATTTCATTTCATTTCATAGGGTTTGATTACCAAAGTGGGGTTTGACCAAGGAAAACCCCTATACTCTAACCCTTAACCATTTTTCCCACTTTTGCATGTGTCTTTGTAGGTCTTGCATGCAGATTTTTCAAAGAGGAAAGTGCCAAAAAGGATTTTTCAATCCATCAAAGTCATCAAAGTCAACAATGTCCTAATTGAAGTGTGGAGACCAATTTTAACTCGTTTTCTGCAATTTCTGAATCGAACACCTGTCAAGAACAAAGTGCATACCAAAAGTTACAGTTTCCTGCCTTGAAATTCTTGAGATTCCCAACTGGACTAAGTCACTATCTATGGTGAATTAGTTCCACTACCAGGCTTTAAAAGTGGTTTCCATATTTTTGGATACCCATTTGGAAAATTCTTGTTCCAACAAATTTTCCCTGAAACTAGACTAAGTCGCCCATCTTGGCATAAATGTCCCAATCAACATTTCCAGTCAACTCTATAGGATTTCAGAGCCTCTCTACATCATACTTCAAATTCTAGGTGCATCTCTCTAGTCTTCTTTAATTCTATTATCATTTACTTGCATTCTAAGGTTTTTTCATATATCACTATGTTTTCTAGCACTTTGCATTCTTAGATTTTACATTAATAAATAATTTATTTTTTTGTTTATTCTATTTAGACATCATATTTAGGCATATTACATCCCTCCTTACATTAATCTTGAGTGTAGACATTTGCATTTTGGGTCTATTTCTCTCCTTTTAGGTGAAAAACCCAAGAAGAGTTAGAGAACCATTGGACACCCAAAATCGGTGTCCATAGTCACAAATTGGTCAAGACACATATGCACATAGATCACTACAAGTTAAATTATAATTAGACTAGGTTTCATTGGAAAGAATAGGTCATAAAATGAAACCTTGTTCAAGACCAAGCCACAAACATGACCTTTTTTGCATAAGATCATATTGTTCACTCTTGTAAATGAATGACCTCCTTACATTTTATGTTGTGTTTTGAAATGGGCCCATATTTGAATCAAATTTAAGCTTTAATCAACCATGGATCTAGTCAAAATATTTATCTTACACAATTTTTTGTATATTATCAAAGTTGACTCTACTAAATTGTAACAACAATTTGAACTTGTTACCCTCTAATTTTAAACCACACAAATTTTCCCTTTTAAATTAAAACAACTCCCATTTCATTCCTTCAAAATGACTGGAAATCATGGTTCTCATGAGTTTCATAACCCTTGTCGACATGTGGTTCATTAGTTCTATCTTTTAGCAACCTTGTGACTCTATATTAGATTTCCCCATTTTCAAAGTATCGCCAGTATATTTAATTGTTTGTACAACAGATCATAAGAATGTATTTTTAGGTGTTTTGACATAAAAACTCAATCTTAAGGCTCTTTTCTCAAGGAATAAACTTCATGATTCATTAATTAGCCTCATAAATGACAAGTTTAATGAAGGTAGTGACATGTTATCAGCAGGTTAAAAGGCATCATTACCTACTGACATAATTAAATAAGCCATTTATAGAGAAAGGTGGTAGTATTCTTGAGTCCTATTTCCTTATCAACCAAGGAAAATTCAAAATGGGGCTTCCTGCAAGCAATGAAATGTGGGATGATGAACCTATACCTGTCCTGCAACCTAACTTGAACTGGCCTAAGGAAGAGTAGATTGATATTATCTCGCTATTGTGCACACTTTCCTAGAAGGAGAAGACTAGTTACAACCAATATCATAGGGTAATCTATGTCCTAGAAGAAGAAGAGGAACACGTTGAGTTGCACCAGCTTTTTATGGAAATATGACTGGATATGGAGAATGCCCCACCACCTATGGTAGTTTAATTTTCTTGCTTTGCATGGCATATTTTTGTAATTAGTATCAGTAACCCAATTTTGCTGTAGTGTAACTATTTTTGTTTAAGGTCACTTTCTTGAGGATAGTTATTTTAAAAGACTATTATGAACAGTTACGCTTAGATACATATTTGGCTTGGAAAATTGTATAAAGAAAAGGCTTTTATGAATTGAGGGGATTGATCCTCCCTTTTTGGTTTATAGGGAAGAGGGGGATAGCAAGGGAATATTTTCATGCAGTTTCATTGTACAAAAATATGAAGTCTATGAACTTATGTTTTGACTATGGAAAAATAAAGAAGATATTTTTGAATATTTGGATTTCTTAATGTCTTTAAATGATGATGAACTATGCTTCCTTATGGTTACTCTTCAAATTTCATTTTGTTATAATGAGTTGTATATGCATTTAATTCTGAAACTTTGAATTTGGATTAAATTAGCTTTTGAAAAGAGTCTATTGTTCTTTCTTTCCTTGGATATTGTCCGTTGGTGTGGGGAAGATGAACTTTGTGTCATTTACCCACGTTTAATTTATTTTAAGTTTAATCTTTTGCACATATTTCATGGTTATGGGTAGGTCTTGGTTTCATTTTTTTCTTTCTGGTAAAAAGCATACCTAGTCTTTATTCATTGCATATCTGTCAAATGTAGTTGTGCCTTGTAAAATAAGTAGAGACCACTTGCAAATATCATTGCAAATGACTCAACTATTGGAGAAATTTTTATTTATATGGGCTAAAGAGTATAAAATTAAAGTGACAAATCTTTCAACCAATAGAACTTATCCTCGAAGAATTTGACAATGCTTTCAATAAAATTTGTGGTTTTAAATTACTTTACCTATCACTTTGGGATCCATCACATCTAATATTATGTTCTACATAATGTATAGTGCTTTACTATTTGAAAAAAAATTAGGTTGTTGAAGTTAGATTTGTGGGAGTAAATGGTGACTTCCCAACACCTCTAGGAACAATTGCTAAACCAAAACCACTTCCACAAGAGAGAGAATGGCAAGAAATCTTGCTTCATAATGCAAGATTGATTAATGGTTAAATATGATGCAAATGAACATGAGATGCCTTGCATATAAACGCAAGGTTCAGAGATAGGATTAGAAAAGATCATGACAAGTGTCTTAATCCTATAACATGAGACAACTAACTACCTAGAAATCATGCAATCCTAGCTAGATAAGATAAGTTCTAGAAAATCCAACTAAGACTTCTAGAAAGAATCTTATATCCTAAGTAAACTTAACATGTGAATATGTTCCCTAATTACCTAGTGAGTGAATTAGCTAGGTACAAAACATTTATTCACACAAACATCCCCCATTAAGTGCAACTTAGGGAGAAGATTATTATGCAAATACTATGAATATGGGTGCCAACTACTAGGCCATGTTAGGTACCCATTTACAATGCAAATGAAAAAAATGCAGTTAATCTCTCACAAGTGGAGAAAAAGAGAAAACCCAATTGGAAAAAACTCCTCTCCAAAAGAGAGAAAGAAAAACAAAACAAACATGATGTATGGAGGACTCAATGATACCCCCCAAGGACAATATGAATCATGTATATAAAATCAATTCCCCCCCATAAGAGGGAAGAAGGGAGATAAGATATCCCTCCATAATGAAGAAGCTCCAATGCTGATGAAGAATGCCTAAAAAAAAGGATGATCTAATGTATGCAAGAAACACATGTTCCATTAGGAAGAAACAAATTCATAAGCTGATGAAAAAGCCACTCCATGTCCAATTGAAAGGGGAAAAATGAATGCTCATGTGTGCCTTTGAAAAATAAGTAGGAGCCTCCAAGCTTGAATGAGCCACAACATAATCATGGTCAAAATAAACCAAGAAGCATGACAAATCAATTGAATGAGGAGACTCATGAATTTCAATCTCCAAAGAAAAAGTAGATGGTATAAACATTGTGTTGAAACTATCATCAAAGAGGAGAGAAATCCCCTCAAGTGTTTCCTTCAAATCTGCAATATGAGACTCCATGAACAAGTTTGAAATACCTATCAAATACTCATCCCATAAAGCAAGATCTGAAAAACTATGATCATCCTACTAAATAGAAGCACCAATGGCTAAAGAAGCAGGAGGTGGAGGAGTAGGAAGCTTAGCATTGGTCTTTAGAATACCAAGGTGTAGATGACCAAACATCTCCTCACTAACATGGTTCACACTCAATGGAGTGTGTGATGTAGCCAAAGGAACATTATCATCTTCTAAAGAAAAATGTGAAAAGGAATGCACACGAGATGAATGATCAACCATCCCAATAGCAACAATATTCCTAGTCTCCAAGTCCCTTATGTACACCCTATCAGGAGTGAACTCAACTATTTTACCTTGACCCCCATTAGTAATTTGATAAATAGAAAGGAGATTAGTGGACAAGGAAGGAACAAAAAGTACATCATTGAAACTCCCTTCCCACTTACCTTCATATATGTATTGTTACCCATAAATATATGAGGTGAATTACAAGGCTCAAAAGATGAGAACATATCCATAGAAGATGTCATATGATGAGATGCCCTTGAATCAAGAGCCATCTATGAGATTCAAGACTTGTAGAGGCCAAGAGTGCTTGTCCTTTCATTTTATGTAGCCTAGAAGTAGATGTATTATGTGACTGAGATGATAATGAGGGGGCTACCAATTGTGATGTTAAAGAAGAAGTAGAAGACACTGATGAGGACAATTGAATGTTATTCTTTTAAAAGTGTGTGAGTTCATCAATCTTCTTATTATAAAATCTATGCTCATTATGTCCTAACCTTTTGCAATATGCACATTTTGACTTCTTTTTAGATGATTTCTCTTTTGAAGAGGATGTGGACTCAGGATTGTTATGTGAAGGAGAATCTTTACCTTGCTCATTAGACTTGGGTTCCTTTCTCTGCTTCTTACCTTTTCCGCTTGAAGCCTTTGTATCCTTTGCAAAAAGAGCATGAGATGTAGTAGACTTCAATGTGCCCATGTGAACTAACTTTACTTGTTCCCTTATGAGTTGAGCTACAAATTCATCAAGAGAAGGAATTTTGTATGCATTTACAAGGGAATCCATTGTAGCATAGAATGTAGAAACAAACACTGAATAATTAGGACCAAGCTTAGCAAGAATAGAAAGAATCAATTTTTCATCCTCTTTAGTGACCCCATAATTAGATATTTTCAATCTAAGAGAGTTGACCTTAGAGAATAAGTCTTGAATATTGTCAAAACTTGAAGGATTAAGACCCATTAGTTCATTCTCCAACTTAAATTTCCTCATCTTATCTGGCTTAGCAAAGAGATTCTCTAAAGTAGTCCAGACTTGATTAAGATGTGTGCATGATGCAACATGATATCTATGATCTGGATAGATGGAAAAAATAATATTACCAAGAGCTTCATCCCTTCTATTAAGCCATTGTCTTCTCTCTTTAGCTCCTATAGGTTTTGGATCTTGACCAAATGTTATTCTTTGCAACTTTGATTTTAACAATAATAACTCCATTTGAGTTCTCCACTCATGATAATTATATAGATTTAGAGATACAACCTTTGGAAAATCCATGATACAATGAGACATTGTAATAGAGGAACAACAATTTTACCTCCCAATACAAGAAATCAACCCCTTTGTCCCAAAAAAAATTATGCTTTTTTTGCAAATTTACAACAAAGTATCCCAAACTATCAAATTAGCTACAAACTAAAAATATAAAAATCTAGAAAAAAATTTGCAAAAACTGCATGAGTAGATCTAAAGTGCTCCTGAATGCCTTCCTAATGCCACAAATTTGGAGAAAATCAGAGTCTAGAGCAAAAAGATATGAGCTCGAAGGTGAAAAATGATGATCTGGTTTCAACCTAGAAAAAATGGCACAAAACTACAAAATTTCTACAAATTGACTACACCACTGAAAAATTCAGACTTCTAGCTTTTCGTTGATATTTCGTTTATGAAAAAAATCCTTTGTTTGCAAAAGTTATGAGAAAATGAAAAAAATGCCTATAAAAGGCACTATGGGGCAAATACATAGTCTGAGAAGACTAAACTAGTGAAAAATTCAGGCACCCAAGGGCTAAACTTTGGTCATTCATGTGACTGTACCAACAACAAATGAAAAATAAAATACCGTTGGCTTAACACTTCACAGCGACCAAAGTAATGTGGTCGGCTAATACTCACTGGTCATCCTTTAATAAAGTTCTTAATACATATGAACCCTTTTAGAAGGGTTGGCATGATAGTCGGTGGTACAAACTTAACATAAATTTTTATATATGGGTATGTGCAGGATCATGATGGGCCAAAAAGTGGCAATATGATGGGTATGTGACTGACAACTATTTTTTTACCCAAAATTGATGAAATGTAAATGGTTTTTACAGGATATTCTCAGCTTTCCACCAATATAAATTATGCTTTACTTTGAATTTAATAAGTAATTATTATTCATTTTTTATTCAAATTACGACTAAAGTCCTGATTGATATGCTGATTGAAAAACATCTATAGCTTTCAAACGATATCACATTTTTTTGAATCCAAAACATGTGTCACATTCTATACTTCACATACTATAGGATTAAAAATTTTAATTTCATGAAGTTTTGACCAAGTTAAAGTGGTCAAACATACGAGTTTTTATATTTTTTAAAAAGTTGTAATAAAAAATTCATAATTAATTATTTACTTTAAAACAATTACAAAAAATTATGTATCACATCGGGGCATGAGTCATCTACTTATATATAAAATCTTATAAAAAAATATTACGATTTTATTGTGGTTAAGGTGGTTACACAGACACCTACTTCTTATTTTTTCCCTAAAAGTTAAGTACCATTACATTGAAATTTCAATTTTTCACCAAATAGATTTCTTTTTTTTTAAAAAAAAACCTAGTAGTTTAGAAACTACATTCAATTTTCTACATATTCTATTCTTGCATATTTTTGAAATAATGTAAATAACTTATTCAAATTTTTACGTCAAGTTTCCTAACTCTGATTTCTCTAAAATTTTTGCCACTTAAGGGCCTATTTTTTCCATGATGATCCTGCACATACCCATATAAAAAAATTTATTGTTAAAATTAGACTTCATACCATTGAATAATGGGAACTGTAGTACCTACAGATAGGATGGTGATGCAGGAGAGTACCCCATATCCATCGATAAAGTGACCACCAAATAAGCCAGTGAAGGAGTCAGATCTGCATGAAGGGGGCATGGACTACAGTCGACAAAGGACAATGTGATTCCCACAAAAACTTCAAATAAATGTCAATCCATTAGAAAAATTAATGGTACCCGTCGACCATGTACCGATCTGAAGTGAGCCAAAAGGGACCGGACATGATAGCCAGTGAAAGAAAATACCCGGTTGGATGATCCAACGATTACAATGAGTGTCATCGATCAAGACATAAATGCATTAAACATAGATCACAATTCAACTGATAATGGAAGCAATGTGACCGGTCCTACAGAGATAACGAATGTGTAGGGACTATGCTATTTGATGCCAATACTTCAGAATATTTGGCCATTGCAAATAAAAAATTTTGCCCAAAAATTTCCTGATACAAAAAATATATTTTTTCCTGAAATAAACAAAAAATTGCCCCAAATTTTTAGAAAATATTACAAAAAATATTTTTTTTACAAAACAAGAAAAATCATACCACTTGGGAGGTTGTCCCAACAAAAAAAAGAAGCCTCAAAAACAACTTTATCCAAAATAGACGAATTTACAGTTAAAATTCATCTACGCAGCCACCTAATCTCAACCGTGAGGTTATTGAAACCCTAATGTACACCCAACAAAATCTTCAAGCCAACATAAAACCCTCAAATCTAGGAAGGAATCTACAACACCTAGAGCGCTCTGATACCATGTGGGAGTAAATGGCGACTCCCCAACACCCCTAGGACTAGTTGCTAGACCAAAACCACTTCCACAAGAGAGAGAATGGCAAGAAATATTGCTTCACAATGCAAGATTGATTAATGGTTAAATATGATGCAAATGAGCATGAGATTCCTTGCATATAAAGGAAAGGTTGAGAGATAAGATTAGACAAGATCATGACAAGTTTCTTAATCCTATAACATGAGACAACTAACTACCTAGGAATCACACAATCCTAGCTAGATAAGATAAGTTCTAGAAAATCCAACTAAGACTTCTAGAAAGAATCTTATATCCTAAGTAAACTTAACATGTGAATATGTCCCCTAATTACCTAGTGAGTGAATTAGCTAGGTACAGGACATTTATTCACACCAACAAGATGCATGCCATAGGTGTTGTATGTCATACACTTTAGTATAACTTAGAGTAATAGATTGAAAAGAGTATAAATTTATTTAATATATTTCAAGCAAGATGTAATTTGAGGATTACAATAAATGTTTAGAAAATAGGAAAATGAAGGAAAAGTTTTAGGTTTGAACCATAATCCTTTAACAAGGATTCTAGACAATGGAATAAGGAAACTATGGTTTTATGAATTCCAAGAATGGAAAGAGGCTAAAATAAACTAGGAGATGATTAGCCAAAGGAGGAAAAAAATAGATTCATGATATAATAATTCAATAATTACCCTAATATTTTATTATTTATAAGTAGATAACAACTCCACTTTTTAAAATTTTTACAATTACTTGTGAAATGAGAGAATATAGAGATACATGTTTTCTATTATTGTATTAACAAGGCATGTAATGTGTTTTAAGTACCAAATTTAATATCAGTCACTACCAAGTTTTTAGGGAAATGAATTTTATAAAATTGATCAAATTAGGGAACAAAAGAGAGGGAAAAAAATATGATAAAATTTTATAGGGGTCTTGGGTAGCACTAGATGATGCTACATGTTGAGGGATAAAGCTCTCAAGGGTGCTAGTGTAGACTTATGATATATTTGATCTTGAATCTTTATGAGGGCTTTGATTATGATTTATTGAGTTTAGGGAACTTGTGGGGTCCTTTCATGATCATTAAGGATTTTCAAACCATTAAAAAATATTCCTAAACATACAAAAACTATAAACATTATAATGAGCATAAAACATAATCTATGCAGTTGCAAAGGAGGAAATTTCATATCTTATGAAAATTGTGATAGTTATGATCACTTTGTGGAACTAGATAGATATGTATTATAGTATTGAGAAAAATTCATTTTACCACATGAAATTCTATCTATAGAGTTAAATATCTAGTATATTTTAGAATGGCTTGACCTTTTTTCATCTCTTTACATGTTTAGATCGAATAATTTTCCATTTAGTTAGTATAATCCTTTACATTTATTTTTGTAGTTAAAATTGTGTATATTGATTTGCAAAAATATCCATGTTAGGGGTTTTTGGATGATCTTGGAATTATCATGCTTTTGTTGGTGGGGCATAACTCCCTAGATTTATGTTTTGATTCGTTTCTAGTGGTCTTAGGATAAAATCCTTCATGGCTATGCTAAGTTGATTGGATAGATTGATTTGATTGGTTTGATCTAGAATTGCTTGATTTGATGAAATTTTTTGTTTTTATTTGAGAGCTCAAGGATTAGGCTAGTATAAAACTATATGTATGTTAATATGTTAGAGATTAGGTTTTTGTGCATGGGTATATATGGATTCCATGTGCTGAAAATTCTATTTGTATTTGGCTAAATACTGGAATGAAATAAAATTAGAAAAATCTATATTTTTTCTAAGGAAATTAAGTATTGTCTTATTTTCAAATATTTGCATACAAATTTAAAACATAAAGAAATGCAAATGAAAATATATAGAATTTTTTTATTTTTCAAATTCATCTAGGGTTGATATATTTTTCTAAACATTCAAATGAAAAATATATACATAAATTAAAAAATAAAGAAAAAAAATCAAAATACCAAATCTTGCTTCCACTATTCATAGGTGAAAAATGATGTCATAAATCTTTTCAAAAAAATAAAATACTTCTATGAAACATGATCTCGCTTATTACAAGTTGGGATCCCATTTCCTGGCAAGATTCAGGATCTTGTTTCATAATTCTAAGTTTGGGGTCCCGAAATGAAGTGGGATCCCATTTTAAATTTAGGATCAGGGTCTCA
>VDFB02151082.1:0-22729 GCA_007258455.2 Sequoia sempervirens
TTTTGACTGAAAATTTGTCTTATCTTTGTCTAAATCTCAGAGATCTATTCTTGAAATGGCTGAAGAACAATAATAAAATCAATAGATATCGTTTTTAGAGTCTCTTATATTAGATCTGGACTATTTGTATTTGTTAAAGATTATTTAGCAATTTTATTTCAAAATCGCATTGTTCTCTATTTCATGCAAAAACCCAAAAAAATCAAAATACACAAAAAACAAAAAAAAGAAACCAGTGTTGATTCGAGGAGTTAGCTGGAAGCGGGGGTTTCTCGGGTCGGGGTTTGCATGTTGGAGTTTGGCTGTTTGGATTTTGGATTCCTTCTGGGTTTTCAGAGAGCTTTGCAGAGGTATGACATGCAATTGCGTTGGGCAACCTTTCCGGACTTACTATTTTTAGTAAGTTATGACAACTACATCTGGGAGTTTGAGATTTTGGATTGCGGATTCTTTCTAGGTTTTCAGAAAGCTTTGCAATGGTATTGCATGCACTTTGATCCGAGCAACTTTATGAATTTACTACTTTTAGTAAATTCTATTTTTGGCAGTAGTCCAGTTGGCATCAATTCAGCCTCTTCCAGCAGTTCAGTGGAGTAATTTGGATTTTGGGCTTTGTGGTGAAATTGTTGATGAATATTTAATTATTTAAGTGGCTAAAGTTATATTTTAATATTATGACCCCTTGGCCTAACATTACAACTTTAAGTTGTTTTTAAAAAAGGGGACTTGAAGGGTGGACGCCTCATCAGGAGGTAATGTTATATTTTTCTAAGGTCAAAAAATCAAGCTTGGAAAAGGGATGCCAACTTAAGAGAAAAGATGATTTTTTAAATTAATAAAAGTCAAATATTGCTTTGAGGAAAAGGGACGCCATCCATGGAGGGAAAAAAGATTAATTCAAATTTGAAAATTAGGGCATCTTCTTGATGTTTCTAGAAGATTCCTCTCAAGCTTATAAAAGGAAGCCTTTGCTCTTCAGTTGGATATCTTATGTCTTCAGTAATGTTATGCTGTCGGAATGGTAACAGGGTTGCTTCGAGGAATGCATGCCTCCTAGCATGGGCTCAACTTCTTGCTTGAAAGATAGAAACTATTGGAGAGTTAGTTTGTAGTTGAGTGGATTTGTAGTGAGATTTTGCATTGTAGTAGTTATTGTGCATTTGTAGTTTAGTTTCTAGCATGTTAATGAAGTTCTGGAGTTGCTGATTCAGTATAGCTGCATGTTGTTTTTACTCATAAGTCAAAAAATAAAAATATATTCATTCTGGGTAGTGGCTAAAACCATTTCTATGCCCTAGGCACCCCATTGTGCAAAGTTTGGTGATTTTTAATGAAGAATCTGATTTTATCTTGTTGGTATAACATTTATGGAGGCCGTACCATTCTGTTTTGCCTGGAAAATGTTTAGAAAATAAATTTACAAGTTTTTAGAGTCATTTCTTGATTAGAATCTGGTTGCCATCTTCATAGTGTTCATTTGCATCAAATTTCATGTCATTTGGACAAGTCTAGAGAGAGTTATGAGCATTTTAGTGAGTTACAATGTTGCTGGTTATGTATTTTCAGCCTATGTTCAGTTATATCAGATTGTTAGAGTTTGCTTTAGGAATTGGGTTTGAGTTCTGGAGTCATATTGAGTATTGGGGAAACATTAAACTTCATCGTAGCATTGATATATCACTAATTCAGTGTTCTTGGCAGACAACTCTTTTTATTGTAAGGCTGTTACAGTAGTATTGTTTAGCCCTTTCTATTTCTTTCTAAGTTACATTGTATTCCCACAGCTGTGGAAGAGACTGGCTCTAGCTCAATCTTTATTGTATTGCATTGGATCTTCATCATCATATGATAGCGCCTTGCTCGCCTCGAGCTTGGAGTGCACATGCTTGATGATTGAGTTACTTTCAACACTGCATTGTCATCAATAGAATCTCCACCATATGATAGCACCATTCCCACCTTGGGTTTGGAGTGCACATGTTTGGTGTTGAGTTTACTTTTCAGCATTGCATCATCTCTTTCAGTACCTCCGCCATATGGTAGCTCCTTGCCCACCTTGGGTTTGGAAGCACATTCTTGGCGTTGAGTTCTTTCAGCATTGTTTACTTCCAGTACTACATGCACAAGATCCTCTGACCATATGCTCGCCTCTCTTAGGCACATTCTTGGTTAGAGTTACCTTCTGCATCGTTTTGGTTTTGGAGCTAACCTTAACGGGTGACTGTGTGCTTGAGTTGAATTGTTCAGTAAAGAATTGGAAAAAATTTGGTCCGGTTCTTTACAAAAGAACCAAAATTGATCACATAAACACACTTGGCTACTAACCTCAATGGAAGAGCCATAATTGTGGATTAGGATTTTGGTCCTTCTTTGGGAATGGGGGGTTGATTGATGTTGATTAATGATTAACTTGATTTGATTATGCAAATGTATGTCTAGGTCAACTATGAAGTTACAACAAATTGATGCGAATACAAAAAATTGCAGAACTAAAAAACATAAATTGACAACAGAACAACAAAGTGTATTGACAGAGGAACCTAACATTTAAATTATGGTTCATAATGATTGGATGGGGGTGCTATCACCTTAGTCCTGAGAATGTAGATCTTAGGAATCAGTGAACATATCTCATATGGTTGTAGTCTATAGGTTCTTCCTTCTTGGACTCAACTTTGGAACTTTGTTTGTCGATGATTAATTCCACTTGCCTTAATTCATTGTAGTAGGAAGCTTGAATGCTTGATCTTGCAATCAGGTCTTCAATCTTCTCCCAAATCCGCTTTAGATCTGCTACTTGAACACAAGAGGGGAGAAAGGGTTGTGTCATATAGGTGCTTGCCTAAGTCAAACCCCGTTTTGGTGTTTCTACCTTCACAACAGCTTTGATGATGGAAAGAGTGCTTACCCTCGATCGGGCAGAGGCAAAATGGATAAAACAAGTGATAAATTGACAAGTGCAGCAACTTACCACTCAAATATGCTTTCCTTGATGGACTGAAGTCATTGTGCTCATCTCATCCAAGGAAAATTGGTCGCTTGATTGGAAGTCTTGCAAGTGTTAGTACTCACAAAACAAATGAACATAAAACATGAATAAACTCACATATAAACTTGATGCATTGTAAACACAAATCTTAATTGATAATAAGTGTTGTAAACTCTACTTATTCTGCTCTTGATTGCTTTTTAGGATGCTCAATTGATATTCAAATTGCTTTCTAGATTGCTTAGGATTTCAAATGGTGAAAAAGACTTGTATTTTTATGCATTTCTTGATTTTGCAAAATTAATTATCAAAAGTCGACAAATGAACTTGGATTTGTAAATGTAAAAATTTCAACAATAACATATTTAAAATTGGGCTAAAATAGGTCGGGTGTTGGTAGTACCCACATCGTCTAGACCAATTTTTGGGGCTTTTTTTATCGTTTGATGAGTATTAAATACTTCCCAATTTTATAATTTCTTGAAAATGACCACAAAATGGGCAATTTAAGAGCATAATTAGGTTTAAGCACATAGAGGGGAGCTAAACCTAGCTTGAAATTGTTAGGGGTGACAATTTATGACGCTACAATATGTATATATGTTTGTTTTATAATAAACACAAGTGATTTTAGATTAATATATGGTGATTTATTAAGGGGCCCCAACACTAAGTACAACCATAAGGAACAAGCTATACAAAAAACTAGGTGCTTGTATGAACCATAGAAGTAAATCGTGGGAAACAATCATGATAAATCACAAGATCTAGGATCTTGCTTTCCTACCCAATTTTTGTCCAAAATCACATGATATTAGTGCAACAAACCTTGACCATAATTATTCCTTTATTGATCACCATTTTCCTAAAATTTTGATTGCTATTTTTTTAATTTTTCACAATATTCTGTTTTTAAATAAAATGGCAACACCTGAAATTTTGTTCATCTTTTTGATTGCAAACCACTTGCATATTCATGCTTAGGGTTTCCTCTATGGAATTTTGTGATTTCCAGTCAAGGTTTATGGTATTTTGACCACATACACTTGCATCTCTATATGCTCACATTTGAGGGCATCTAGAGGATTCAAATCAGCTATAGTGAATTGGTGTTGTTTGTAATAGTTTAGGTTTTAATGATTCTGTAATAGTTTAATAATAGTTTTATTACTCGTTAAATCAGTGCCAACCAGTTTTATTATAGTTTTGAGTTTAATGATTCTAAGTAAATATTTTTTTTTTCAGGTTTGGTCACCATGCTACATGAGAAATACTTAGCACGGGCATATTGTATACCGATTGAGGGTACAAACAAAGTGAAGTGCAATTTTTGGCAGTGTTGTCAACAATGGAAGGATTTCTCATTTCAAATGGCATTCACCAAAGCTGTTAGGCCATGATGTGAAGGGTTGCCTTAAACATCCTCCAGATGTCTCCTATTAAGTGAAGCAGGATATGGAAGTCCTTTTAAAAAATTATGCAAGTAAGGCAAGGATGGGTACACTAATTACATTGACTTCTTTTGAGACTAGAGTTAATCACTTGGATGGGGTAGCAATTACAACAAATTTCAATAGATGAATAGATTATTATGCCTTCCTTTGGATCACCAAGATGTAACACAGGTGGGAGGAACATTAACACCTTTGCACCGCATACTATGCCTAGGGAAAAACCAACTTTGGAGAGTATGGGATGTTAGAAGACTGTGTGTAAGCATGCCAAAAGGGCCATTTCTAATCTTTGGTACTATTCTAGCATTGCCTTTCTATATTGTGAGGTCTCCATACTGGTAGCCCATGGTGTTCAAAGCCCCTTCATATAAGACTTTCAGAACGAGCATGTTGATAGATGTAGTTGAGGATTTGAGCAATGTTTCTTGTAGATCATTGTAAGGAGAGGGCTAGGACCAATTGCATGATAATGTTGGATGGATGGATGTCATGTCCCCATCCATGATTAATCATTTTGAAATTTGGCGGGAACAACGGTGTTTCTTAACCACTTAAAATTAATATAATAATAATAAATAATAATATTAAATTTAAATTATTAATTAATAATATTTAAATTTACTTTTCTTGAGGCCGACCTCCCTTGAGGAAGGCGTTGAATCTTGAGGCCAACCTATTTCCTAGGAGGCGTATTTTTGCTTATTTATACTAGTTCTTTATCTGGAGTTCAGCATCACAAATTGTGGATACATCTTTGTTGACAAGGACGATACCCTTTGCCAGTGATTCTAGGTAGGACGACAATCTTTCTTGGGATCGGGTATCTTTGCAATTCATCTCCGACATTCATCTGATTTCTTCCATTTTTCCTTGCAGTGATACAAGCTGGGCACATATGCGGAGGGAAGATTAGCGATTGGGCGTTGGCATTCTTCAGAGCCTTTGGATCTCACCTACTACCCTTCACAGAGCACTGCATCATAGCGACAAATCCAAAACTTCAGCAATAAATCCAAGCGACACCATTGTGAAGACTCTACATGGCAATCAAACTTTGTATGTGCAGGACTAACAGGATTCATAATTGCAAGCTCATTCTAGTGGCACCCATGGAAGCAACGGATCAAGCAAGTGCACTAGCTTCCTGTCGTGTCGGGCTTGGGAATCGACTTCCACGCATAGTTGAAGGATCTGCTTCAACCTGATCAACAAACCTGAAAGATACGCCACATCAGATACCATTAGTTTCTCTTGGCAGCAGATATCATTATCACCATGTGTCCATAATAGCATTAGATCGAAGGCTTGCTGTGATCTTAGCCAAGGGAATCAATTCCACATATGAAAGCTGACTGTAAGTAAAGAGACATAGAATTGTGAGTTGATCCACCAGGAAATTTGCTTCCTTTGGCTTACGTTTTTGAGCCTGTTCTGAGTCATTTTGAAATCGTTTTCTTATTAGAATTAATCAGGAGTGCTATTCATTGCTAAGTGGGTTCAATTTGCTTAGTGAATTGTAATTGAACTGAGATTGATACTTCAATAATTCACTTGCTGTTCTAGGTTAACAGTTGTATGGTGTAACTCTAAGAAATCTATCAAGACTATGTTTTGCCAAGCTATATCTTTCTGTTATCACATTGTGTTTGTCTTCAGTACTGATTATGAAAATTTGAGTTTCTTGGTTACCTTTATCGTGTGTGTGAGCATCTTACAATGGATGGAAGGAACCATACACTCCAATTTACTTGTTGCCTCATAACTTGGCATTGCGTTTTTGAGATTAGTGGATGCATCAAATAGATTGAAATCAGCTCAAGCACTATTCATTCTATTTGATAAGGTGGAGCCTCAACAGGTGGTTCAATTTATTATAGACAACATTGTTGCTTTTGTTGCTGTTGTGAAATTGTTGATAGACAAACATATCCCTTTGTTTTCAAGTTCATGCACAACTCATTGTTTTGATTTAATACTAGAAGACATTGGGAAAATTGAATGGATTAAATCCATATTGTAGGTTAGAAGCATCATGAAATTTATCTACAATCATACCATGAATGATTTATATTTGATATATACATGGGTGAGAAGGAATTTCTTCTTTGTTAAAGTCAAAGAGACTTGCCACACACACTTCCTAGCATTGGCAAAACTTTGTAGCCAAAGATGAAATTCAAAATGAATGCAGCCCAGAATGTGTGGTCAAATTCAGGCTTGTTAGTCATATAAATGGATTAGAATATTGTGGTGGAACATGGTTGCTGCTGGAGTTTTGGACAAAGGAATAAAGGGGGTGTGAAAGTTTTCTTGAGCCTTTGGATTGGAGTGTTTAGCAGCTAGTTGATAGGAGAAATTGCAATGGTCTCTACCTATAGAATGCATGGATGAATTCAAAGAGCTGCTCGATTAGCAAATGTCCCCTTCTCAAACTGATGCGTTCATATGACCCGTTATTTTTTCCTGCAGAAACCCGAAGGCTAATTGGAAGGTAAGTGGGTTTCCCTATTTTGGGAGTCATTGCTGGAGATGGTGGATTCAATGCGTGGCGGATTCCATACAGGTTTTGAGAGGCTTAGCGTTAGGTATATTCATCGACGGAGCACTTTTTGGAATTTACTATTTTTAGTAAATTCTATTTTTGGCAGCTTTCCAGATGAGTTCAGCTCGGTTGACTTCCTGCTTCAATTTGGTCAGATGTTTGGCTCAGTATTGGCTTCAGGGCACCTTCGGAGGGATAAGCTAAGTCATTTAATTAAAAAGTCACGTTTAAATATTATATTTTAACGTTGACCATGGGCCTAGATTAATGACTTAAAGATGTTTTTAAAAAGGGGTCTTTGAGGGTGGCGCCCTCATTAAAAGATTAATTTAATTATTGCCAAAGTCAAACAAGCTTATGTTGGGCGCATTCTTCAAGCTTGGCATTTAATTAAAATATCAATTATTAAACCTTGAAGGAGAAAGTACGCCTTCTTGAGGAGATGAGGGGTTTTGACCTAAAAGCTGATTTTAGGGTTTTGTGAAGCCAAACGAAACTTATAAAGAGGAGTCTTGTGCATCATTTTGGGGATCTTTTGATGACTATACTGTTATGCTGCCGGATTGGCTCTGGGACTGCTTCGAGGAATGAAGGCCTCCTAGCTTGGGCATCACTTCGTGTTTGGAAGACAACATCTAGTGGTGAATCATTGTACTGTGAGTTGCATTTAGTGTGTTTTGTTCTCAGCTCATTGCATAGTTAGATTCGAAGTTAGCATTTAATAGTTTCAGCTTATTGCATTGTTTCTAGACAGCAGATTGCATGTTTGCTTCATAAATCATAAAATACCAAAAATATCATTGTGGGTGTTAGCTCATTGTCTGTGTTAGCCTTAGGCGTCCCTATGCTCCAAATTGCAGATTTTAAGGTTGTGAATTGAATTTTTAAAGCCAAGTCGAGTTTCTCAGCTGGGCCGTACCATTTAGTGACATTGGGATTCGTGCATAATTGATATGTGGGCTTTAGATCTGTTTTCAGTGTCTCATCATAGGCGTGTGCTTGGTTAAGAGTTAGTGCATTTGATTTCTAGTCAATCGGAGATCATACGTGGAAGATATGAGCATTTTAGCAATTCCTTAGATTGCTGGTTTAAACATTTAATGAGCAGATTGTAATAAAAATCAGAAATCTGTATCTTGATATTTGAAGGCATTTGGTTTTGGTATTACTATTCAAAGTAAAGGTGGTTCCAAATGATGTAATGCTGATCCTTTAAATTCATAAGACATTGGCAGGCAAAGGCTCCTTATTTGTAAAACTGACAGTAGTACTGGCAGTTGTTTCATTATTGCTTAAATCAGGTTGTGTTCTCATTTTCATTCAAAGTTATTGTAATAGTGAGATCTCCGCCCTATGGTCGCTACTATCCCATCCCGGGTTAGCAAGCACATTCTGGGTGTTGAGTAGTTTCATTTCTCAGCATTTATCTTTCAAGCATTGTTTTGTATTCACTCCGTCATATGGTCGCCCCTCACTCCGCATTGGATTGGGTAGCACATACTTGGCGTCGAGTTCCTTTTCCAGCATAAGCAGTTTTTTTTAGATCCTCTGACCAATGCTCGCCATCATCGGCGCCATTCTGGTTAGAGTTGCTTTCTTGCACGTTTTGGTTTCTTCCTCTAACCTTAACGGGTGCACTGCTTTGTAATCTGTTATTTGAAAAAAAAAAAAAATTTGGCCTTAATATTTCAATCGGGTGAGGATGGACCATGGGATGAACAAGTACATGCCAATATGGGAGGTTATTGATGTGAGATGGGATTGATAGATGCATTGTGCCTTGCATGATTTAGGATTCTCCCAGAATCTAGTATTGTTTCATAGTGACTCCTTTGGTCAACTTGAAGAGGTGAGTGAGGGCCTCTTCCAATTCATTGAGGGATTTTTCCCTAAGTCACAAGATCAACAAACAAGATTGATATTTTATTTTGAATATTGAAGTTGTCTAACCAAATATAATGTTGATTAAAATTATTTTTTCATAGCCGAATGGTGGACTATTTTTTGACAAAGATGCCAAAAAATTAAGATGGATGATGGTGCACATTTTGAGCAACCTTGTAGTTCATCTGCTTGTGAGTGTTCTTGGAGTGTGTTTCAATACATACTCTCAAAAAACACAATTGTTTGACTCAAAAGTGGATGATTTGGTTTTTGTCTACCATAGGTCCATAACCCTCATCTTTGGATGAAAAAACTCAAAGGTAAGGAAAATTTGTAGTTTTGTTTGTGAATTCTAATTATTGTTTTCTTCCAATTAGCATGTGCTATTCTTATTTTGTACAAGGTTTCAACTAGCACATTCAAATTGATTATATAGGGAGTGTGGAGGATGATCAACCAATTAAGTTTAATGAGATCAATCTACCCTTAGAATGGCTCACTAATGAAGAAGAGCCACTCGATGAGAAAGAGTAGTTGATGCATTTGATGGAGAGTAGTTTTTTTTGCACTAGTGGTATCCCCGCGACCCAGCCCAACGACCCAACCAGCCTTGCCTTGGTCTTAACTTTTTGCCAAGTTGGGGTCTGAGAGGGGCAAGTTGAGGCAAGACTAATCCTCTAGGGATGCACGCAATCACCCGCAAACCACGTGCATCGAGTAAGCCCGGACGTTGGAGTCGAACCCAAAACCTATGGGGAGCAAACCCACGGCCCAAGCCAACTCGGCTACCCGTGCGGGTTTATTTGATGAAGAGTAGTTGAATTAGCTTAGGAGGGAGCATAATGTTGAAGCTTCATCATTAGGAACTACAACTCCATGGTGGATTGTACTTCATAGTAGTTAGCCTGATTGAACTTGAAGTTTTCCTTGTGTTTCTTTATAGTTTGTCACTTTGTAGCTTGACATTTGTATTTTGTAGTTTGTGATTGATTTTGAGCGTTCAAACTTTGAAGTGGAATTATGTATTAACACAACATGGAGTGTGCACCATAAACAGTGATTTGAAAATTAATGGTGTACCTTGGTGATGTTATAGCAGCTTCGGGCTCATCCTTCCAGCCATGAGTGAAGGCATAAATTCATATAGCCTAACGGCTATTCATTTATTTGTGATAATTAATGTGAAGGGGCGCTTCACATAACAATGTAATTTCCATCTTGGCCAACCTTCCTTGAAATTAGCATTTATTATTTGTAATGATGGCCGACCTATCTCTTGAAGAGGTACGACCTCTCTATCAATATGTATATATAGAAGATCATTTCACTCCATTTGATCATCAAGAAAGTTCGATTATCACCTTCTCTCAAGTGCAAATCTTATCAAGAGTCCTCTCAAGTGCAAATTTCTTCAAGGAGCTGATTGCGAATTCATCCTATTGCAGATCTGAGTCTAAGGAAGGGCAGATTGTTATCTGTTATTGTCGCCATTATTGGTGCTGAATATTGGCCTTGTGATTGGCCTCATTGTAAAGTGAATTGTTGCCATTGTTTATATATATAAGAGATATATTTGTTGCTGGGTTTTTCTACCTCAAGTGGAGGGTTTTCCCAGGGTATATGCTGTGTTATTGTGTCTGATTTTGAATTAAATTTCTGCTCTTTAATCTGATCATAAAAACTAACATGGTATTAGAGCGGGTCCAAGAAAAGATCCAATCAGATTTATTAAGCAGTCCGGAGATATGGTCTAGGCAAAACTATAAATGAGATATGCAAGCAAGCAACATTGGAATTAATGTGTATCAGTCAGAGGTCAAGCAACTCATTTGCATTTTGGCGCACCTTTCTGGAAGTCTCATCATTTGCGAATCTTTTCTGGAAATCTAGTGTTTCTCCCAACACCAGTTTGCGTCAACTTTTGGTTGTCAAAAGTACAAAGAAGACAATTTCTGAACTGGAATAGATGTCTTGGCAAATAAGACAAGAATCATAAACAAGACAAAACAACGTTAGGAAAAAGGACGCCTTCCACTTTGACCTGTCGGGTCCTGCTTGCAGAGACCAGATAAGACAAAATCTGAAGATATGCGCTAGATAAGATAAAATAAAGTGGTGCAAATTCCTTGCTTTGGGGACGCAATTTTTTTTTTTTATCTGCCATTGTGAAAAATAGAAGAAGACAAAACTAGACGATTTAAGCAAATTTCAACAGTTGGAGAAAGGACGTCATTTGAGGATGCCGTTGGAAGACAAATCGAATGTTTTGGAGGACAAAGTTCAAAATAAGACGAATTATGAGTCTGAAGCAAGAGACAAATCATCCCAAGTAGAAATAAAGGTCCGATAGTCAACCTTTGAAAGAAGACAAAGGACGCATCATTAAATCGTGGATGGAGTAACTATCAAAGATCCAACCAATATCAAATCAGTCATAATCGTGGTTGTAGCTATGGTGACAACCTTTGGAATTATTGCGGATGTGTTCCTGATTTGTATTTAAATCCATCAATGCTGGATCTTGTAATTAAATTTTGCTTATCTAATCTCAGAGAGTTCAAGTCAGTTGTTGGATCTGTATGCTGATTGGTGGAAGATCTTGGTCATCATTGGCATTATCAGAATGTCTCGACTATTGTCCCTTCTAATAAAAGCGATCATCTGTAGCAAAGCTTCTCTATGACGAGGTTTAGAGGAGGTGTATCGATGACATTTCTTTATGTCATTGTGGGAGATTTCTAATATTATTGGCTCTGTTCCTATCGCTGTCCATATTGGCTTCTTTATATCCTATTGATATAATAGCCCGATATCGAGACTGTTACGGAGGTAACTTGGGACAGATCCGGATATACAAAATCAATAACAAGATAAGTATTTCATTTTTTTTAATGTCTTGCGAGTGGAAGTTTCTCTGACTCTGAGTTAAGATGAGCTTTTGAGAGGAGAAACAATTTTATGTGCAATGTGAAGTTTGTGGTGTACTAACAGAAAGAGATAAGTATCCTTTTTGTTTGTATTCATTTTCTTTTGAGTTGAAAAGTCAGTCTGCTGAGTTGTGTAGATCTGACATCGTTTGTTTGATCTTGTGTGTAGTAAAGATCTTGTTGCCTTTCTCTTGAATAGTGATCCTTGGATGAGATCCTTTGGAGACAACTTTCATTCACTGTGAGATGTTCATGGTTTTCTAAGTGTGACTCAGAGATGAAAGGAGAACTACAATCTCGATTGTGATTGGTTGAACACATCAATATCATTCTCTTTGTGCATGGACTATGATGATGCCTTGAGATGCCTGATCCTTTATGCTGGCTGCATAATGAATCTAAGAAATCTGAGTTGAGCAGATTATCCTTTGTTGTGCTGAGATTAGCATTCTCAAAGAGGAGTAAAAGATGGAAGAAAGATATATCAGAATCAACAAAGATAAGTCCTATTATTTCTTTATTTTTGATCTTTTGATATTTGCTACATATTGATTCTTATATATAAACTATTAAAAGATAAGCATTTCATGTTCTTAATATTGTTCATGAATTCTTATGTGTTCATGCTATAACTTGGGATAGTAAACCTTGTATGATTCTAGACTTGATATTTCCTTGGATAGTTATAAACTATTAGTAATCTCTCTCTAAAATTGTTTCCAGGACAGATTCAGGAGCAAGAAGGTGATGAGAGATTGCTTAGTGAGGAAAAGCTTGAGGCATCCTGTGAGGAAGTCATGCCGACTGGAGACATGATCAAGCTTGAAGTCATAGCTTGCAGCTATGGGACTGAGTTGATGACTGAAGACACCTCTCAAAGACGAAGAACCTATTTAGGTTGTCATCATGATCAATTACCTTGAAGAAGGATTCGAGGGTCGAGTTGAGAGCATGATCAGGAAAAGGATTGAGTTTCTGTCAATAGAGGGAGTTCACTTCTAGAAGTATTCTTTGCAATCTCTGAGGCAAGGATCAAGAGGGAGTTCTGTGACCCACTGAGAAGAAGTGAAGGTTGCAACATTGCAAGGCCAATGCTAAAATCCTTGGAAGACCTCTTCAGCTGCTGAAATCAAAATTGCACAAGACAATCATCTGGATTTGATATTGGTAGCTCCGCAAACCTATTCAGAATGGAGCAATCTAGATGAGGTCGAAGCGGACAGTCCTAAACTCCCTTCAATATCAGAGGTGTGTGCTGTAAAACATTTCTCTAAGGCAAGTGTTGCAAGAAATCATGGACGAAGAGGTCAGAAGACTGATGCAAGTACTTGAAGATTCAGAGGGAGCCTACTAAACCTAAAGAAGATGGTAATCTAGTTGATCTTGGTTCTTTATGTTGATACTGGAGAAGATCACCTCATTATCAAATGCGAGAAGGAGTTAGCCTCTGAATTTGAAATGAAGGATCTTGGATACATGCTTTACTTCCTTGATTTAGAAGTTTTGGCAGAGGCCTGATGAGATCATTCTGAGTCAAGGGAAGTACACTATAGACATTCTGAAGAGATTTGGAAGTATATCAACACTGATGAGCAGACTACAAACATTCTCACCAAGCCTCTCTCCAGGATAAAGTTTGGGTACTTTCGAGACAAGCTTGGTATGGTGGAGAATGAAGCCCTAGCTAAGAAGGAGTCTCAGTATCAATGATCTTCTTTAATGCATTTCTCTTTGAGAGAGATTTGAGGTGCAAGCCCTTGTTAATGCATTTTTCTTTGAGAGAGATTTGAGGTGAAAGCCCTTGTTTCCACCCTCTGGGAGTAGCCATGGTGGATGTCATGTGTGTGACTCCATGACAACATCACATGAGAGTCTGTGATGATTTTCTTTCACTAGTGTTTTCACCCTCTGGGAGTAGCCATGGTGAATGTCATGATGAGGTGACGACATCACCTGGAGTGATGAGCACTTGTGCACTTTTACCATCCATGGGAGTAGCCATGATGGTTGATATCACGATGAGGTGATATCTCTTCTTTCCACACATGGGAGTAACCATGATGGTTGATATCATGATGAGGTGATATCTCTTCTTTCCACACATGGGAGTAACCATTGTGGTTGACATCACGATGAGGTGATATGTCTTATGCAGCTAGAAGTTTTTCTCCCTAGCTGAGAGGGAGTGTTGATATTATAGCAACTTCGGGCTCATCCTTCCAGCCATGAGTGAAGGTATAAATTCATATAGCCTAACGGCTATTCATTTATTTGTGGTAATTGATGTGAAGGGGTGCTTCACATGGCAACAATGTAATTTCCATCTTGCCCAACCTTCCTTGAAATTAGCATTTATTATTTGTAATGATGGCGGACCTATCTCTTGAAGAGGCACGACCTCTCTATCAATATGTATCTATAGAAGATCATTTCACTCCATTTGATCATCAAGAAAGTTCGATTATCACCTTCTCTCAAGTACGAATCTTATCAAGAGTCCTCTCAAGTGCGAATTTCTTCAAGGAGTGGATTGCAAATTCATCCTAGTGCAGATCTGAGTTCAAGGAAGGGAAGATTGTTATCTGTTATTGTCGCCATTATTGGTGCTGAATATTGGCCTTGTGATTGGCCTCATTGTAAAGTGAATTGTTGCCATTGTTTATATATATAAGAGATATATTTGTTGCTGGGTTTTTCTCCCTCAAGTGGAGGGTTTTCCTAGGGTATATGCTGTGTTATTGTGTCTGATTTTGAATTAAATTTCTGCTCTTTAATCTGATCATAAAAACTAACATACCTCTCCTTTGCTTTCTCTCTCGCATTCTCTATGCAATTAGTATTTTAAAATATAAAAACATCAATTATTTGTCTTTTCTTTATTTTTAATTTTTGTGTTTTTTGGATTTGTAATATTTTCACGATATTATCCTAAGAAATTGAAAATATCTTTCTCTTTTGGTTTGCTAAGATATCCTTGAGAAAGATATATTTGCTTGTATGGTATGAAACACCCATCCATGATACATTTAGTTGTTCATGTTCATGATGTGTCTTTTTTTGTCAGAAGATACATGCACTTGGGCCTATAGCAACATACAAAACCAACAACACTATTAGGTAGGACAAAAAAGACCAGCATGAACAATTGCAATGTCCCGCCAAAAGCACAAGGAAAAACTTGACTGCACAACTTTTTTTGAGCACCACAGGTATGACATCAACATGTTGCACTTGCACTACAAGGTGCACACAAATTTCGTTTGAGACATGACACAAAACAACAAGATGACCTCACCATTGCATAAGCAAGGTGGCAACAATGAAAACTAACCACATGGATAAATCCACCAGGATGAGCATATGAGAGAGAGAGAGAGAGGAAACAACACCTACATGGGGATAACCTACAATTGCGTTCTCTTGTAGCACAACTCCAAGATAGGATGAGGGAATTGTTATCCTCTGATCCACATCTCGACTCACTTAACCACTATATACAAGGACAAACCTTCACTAGAGGATGCCTAACCAAGAGGTACAAACTCTCCTTTCATTGGAATGATGATGGGTCACTACTAGACAACCACATGCTTTCCAAGACATCTTGTTGCAACATGAAATCAGACAAGTGGAAAGATACTATGACACATCCCATAACCTAAGAGAAATGCTGAGAACACTAACAAGACCAGCCATGACGGTTTACCACCTTCCCAAGATTTCACAAGACAAGGTGCACAATCTCCCTAACCCTAAATTTGACAATCAGGCAACTTCAAAAGAGTACACACAAAACGATGCAAGAGAACCATAAGTCCTCAATGAAGACACTTAAGGACAAGCTCTAAACACCACTAGACCCTCGAGACCATGATGAACATTTTCCATTTACATGGTTTACCCATACAAGGTCTTGAAACTTAGAGGAATGAACAAGTCCTAAGAGAGATAACTTGACGAGGTTTTTGAAGGTCTAGTCGCTGAAAACGATTGTCACAAACAAGCTATAAGGCATAAAAAATATCCAATAGGTGCTATAGGCTAGGAAAACCATTGGCTAACCGTGGTTGAGAGCATTTACATTCTTGTTTTTGTATGGGGAATGAGATCTCCCCAACATAGGACTAGGCAACCCAATCGAAGATAGGCAATTTTGAACTTGCTAGCCCTCAAAACCAGGCTGCCTCATTGTCATCCAGGCTACCCTAGTATGGTACTAGGTCACCCCATTGCTGATAAGGCCGCCCAAATAGAGTTAGGAACTTTTTGACTAAGTTTGAGACTCTTGAGCAGACTAGGCTACCCAAATACAACACAGGGCTGCCCAAACTCACAAGATTACACTAAAGTTCATTCTAAACCTAAAATAAATTTTCTTAAGTTCATTTTAACTTCCTAAGGCATAAACACAACATTATTGAATTATGATAGTGCCCGACACCAATACTGAGACTCGTAATTAAGGCTGAAACACTAACATTTACCATGGGTTACAATTCATCTCAAGAGAGGTTCATTTACAATTACATTAAAATTACATAAGGAAAGGACTCAAATGTCCTTCCAACATCACATTAGATTGAATTGAACTAATTACAAAGCAATGAACAAAGAAAGAATAAGATACCGATGCTGCTTTTGCTCCTCAAACCTCCAAACCCCAATGATGGTTTCCACACCACCCTATCGCATGAAACTAAATTCACTCCCAGCGTGCTAGGAGATGGTCACATGGCCCAAACACACACAAGACACTTGAGAGAAGGGTATACACTCACGCCAATCACAGAATAAACATTTATAATACACATCACACAAGAATCACTTCTACATTCACAAGATTTATAAGGGACACCACAATGGCCTTAAGTACCGGCCAAACCAATCCACCAATACCTCTCATGAGAGACGAGGTATTCCATCCAAACCAACAATACAAGTTCACTCAATGCACACAAGTATAGAGATACTAAATTTTAAGGAGTAGTTCCAGGATGAGAACCAATTCATAATTCAACACAAATTCATCTTAAAAGGGACAAGAAACAATGCACAAACACATTTTTCTCATGATACACAACATGTTTTCAATAGCATTATATTGAACAATCACAAAGTATACCTTTGTTCTCACATTTATAAACATCATAATTTACATAATTCATTCAAATTTTCCAAAATATCAATTTATCAAAAACTAGTAATTTTTTCAAATCACCATTAAACTAGCTCGAAAATTACCAAAATTTGAAAAAAAAAGATACCCTTTTGGTCTAAAAGTGCTCAACAACCATTTTTCACTATCAATTTCACATTTTGGACATTTCCTAAAATTTTGGCATTATAACAATGTTTGGGGGAAATATTCACAAAAATCATACAGAAGAATTGATACACTATCTATATCTATGAAATAAAAGTCATTGGGAGGTTTTAACACCCCACCAATCCATTTGCAACCTTTCAAAATGAAAAACAATAATCATTTGAAGAGATATTAAAAACATACCTCTCAATTTCGCAAAATTTGAAAAGAGAAGAACTTTAAACACACCACATGGATGCACAAATCCACGCATGGGCATGTTCTCCTACAAATTCCTAGCCAGATGCTTCAAATTTTCCCTCCATTTGCTCTCCCAATCACAAATACAAGAATTTGGAGAAAAGAGGGTTTCTCCTCTCCAACTTCCTCACAAAATAAAACATAAAAAATTTAAAATGAATACCTTTTCCCTTTTAACCCTTTTCAAAACTCAATTGCAAATTGATATAATTTATTTTCCATTTCCTTCAATTTGAAACTCCTTCAAATTCTCCCAAAACCAAATAAACAATTAAATCATTTCCCAATTATCATTCAGCATATAATTTCATTATTAAATCCATAAAAGCATAAAATTTGAATTAAATTTGCAGAAATCGGAAATTAAATAAAACAATCCACACACTTTCACTAGACATCCACTATAAGGTTACGATATTCGAAATCATACCAAAGACGGTATTTGGTCAACATTGGTGAGTTAACAAGGGATTCACACTTAGATCGAGTATGACGGGTAAGGCAAAACAATAAATGGCCAATGTGACATCTCCTTATAACTACCATTGGGGTATACTCAGACCTATGGGGCTAGGTGGAGAAATACCTAATACCTATAACCACTCAATGCACACGTAAAGCGTACCTGCTCCATATGTATATAAATAGCCAAATCATTGCACAATTACCCAACAGTATACAACATCATATCCATAATTTTGTTACATTTAAATGATGCAATTCATGATAGCATTTAAATACATCTATATTATTGCATATATTCATGAACCAAAACATAACAATAATCACTCGGGCAAGCCTACATCAACATGCATCACAAGAGCTCCAAATGAAATTACATCCATCCCCTTTCAAGGGACTTGGCAACATAACACAAACGCACTTTAGTGCCATTTACATGAAGTATAACAATAAAATAACCATAGAGGAAACAACAAATCAAGACATAGAACAATAATACTAAAATGTGATCATCTAACATCTCAACATTTATGAAATACAATGTTCTCACTAACATTACATGCTAGGAATAGGTCGGTACTACAACCCTCATAGGTGTAGCTAGAATAAAACAAGGCATATAACTAAACCAAAAAACACCATAGAACACCAAAAAACAACACAAAACTATTGCCAATGAGCCATGCTTAGGGCGTCACCTCACATATTCTTTGTTACCCTTCACTACACTACATTTGAATCACCCATGATCAAGTGCCAACATTCATAAGCTCAATTATGAACACCTAGGCCAAAAAAAGCCACAACACTAACAAGACTTGCCATGTCGGCTCCTCTAGTCTATCAAATTGCACCCCTTTTATAATCTCCACACTTTGTACATGGTTGCAATATGCCATTTTCTAGGCTAGGGAGAGTGAGTCCACTAACCACCTTTAGAAGACCTTTGTTAGTGAAGATCAGTAGATGCTTAATAACTAGACACATCCTACATAAAATTGGTTAAAGTAATACTACTAACATCATGATTTAGGGAAAAAATTTCATTCCTCATGGCCTTGAGCTTTAGAGCTTTCAACACTTCTTGTGGTTACATAAAACCTTTTACCTCATAATTTGGCCCTTCCATAAACTTATTCTCATCACAAACCAAAAGATCATTTCTTCTTTGAACCATTGCATTTTGCATTGCTACACCCAATTTCTCTTTAAATTTGTGATAATAGATGCTCTAGATCTCTAGATTCCATTGTCTAATAATCCTTCTAGCACCATGATGAACTTGATCACATTGAGCAATGATGAACTAGGGAAATTAAAATCTTCCACAAGCAATTGTTAGAGACACCACCCTTATGGAGTGGATCTTGAGAGGTCCCTACACCACGGCATGCTATAAAACTAATTGCAACACATAGTGGCACCAACCATTCCTCAACACATAACAACAAGAAGCCCGGTCTATAGAAGCACCCAAACTAAGCTGCTAAATGTTTAAGCCACGAAACCACCACTTGTCCACCATTATCAACATTAAATCTAGTGAAGACACACTCTTGCAAAGGTGAAACACGCGAGACAATCACATCCTAAGTTACCCATCACCATACATTATTATAGCTATTATGATAAGGCTACAACATAAAATAGGACCACTTATCATTCAAGGGGGATATCTGCCTCAACAAGCCTCTCTAGACCATCCCAATTTGACATGAGACAATTTTCCACGGAAGAAACATTAACAATGTCAATCCCATAGTTAGCCATAAAATCGACAACTTTGTTTTGCTCCCTAAATTAGTTAATATCTCAATAGCATCAAAATTCTTGAGCCATAATTTGATATCCTCTAGGATTTGTCGAAGCTTCTACTTTAGGTAGTATTCCTTTTTTAGGGCATTGATAACAACTTGCAAATTGCTTTCTAGTATGATAAAATGGAAACCAAGTAACCAAGCTAGCATTAATCTAGCCAGAAGAGCCTCCCACTTTGCTTCATTATTTATTTTGAACTCAAGATTATGAGATCCCCTATTGAGAAATTACTCATATAATCTCAAAAAACATTCTTTGGTTGGACTAGAATTACCTTGGTAGGAACCATCAAAATTTAGCTTGCTTCCCCTCTCTGGAGGCATCCATTACTTATTTCTACCATCATTTTGAGGGACTATTAACCCTTGAATGGGTATAGGTTAACTTATGTTAATACCCATTGATTAGCTATCAAGATTTGAAACTTCGACATATGATCAACATTCTTCTTAATATCTCTTTTCACATATTCTTTTATAGTGCTCTCAGTTTGAATCCAACATCTCTCAAACTAAAGGGCTTCATTTCTAAGGATTTTGCAGTTTTGTTCAAGGAAAATTCCCTATAAAACACACAGTAGGGGATGTTTTCCATAGCAATTGCAAGACAAAGAACTATGCCTTGGTGACACAATTCATCAACCACTTGATCCATTTATCACTAAATCCAAAAGTTGCCAATATTTCCACCAAGAATTTTGTTGTACCTAAAATTGAAATTTTTGCTTCATTAAGGCATTTTGTAAAATATGGTTAAGTCTTGTAAAAATTGTCAATAGGCAAAAAATGGAAATTTGCATGTCATACATGTTGGTCAAAAACTTAGAATTTTCAAAATTTGACGATCTGGGTCCCTTCAGAGCGACCTTATCGACAAAACTCAGATCTCAATTTTTTGGCCCTACTTTTTAGGAAATTTTCTAAAAATAGAAAGTTTCTAAAAATAGACTTTTTCTGGGTTTTTCTAGGTTTCTTCTCAAATGGACACTGGCAAAATTTTCTAAAAATAGAATTTTTGCTTGTAGGGCCCAAACTAATTTTGATTGGTTTAAAATACTTCCTAATCTGGCTGGTCTAGTTAGAATCGTCAAAAGATCAGTTTTTCTTTGGTGGGTCTATTCTGCATTTTTAGAAGCTAAAGTAGGAGCTCCAAGGTCATCATTGGAGAATGGTCAACTGCCAGGTGTCAGATTCAAGGTCTCAAACGCTGCACAAAATGAGAAATGGGGAAAGGTGCTCAAGGAATGAAGAACAAAGGGGGGGAGTTGGAAAATCTTGAAAATGGTGAAAATTTATCTAATATTGGAGATGCTAGGTGCTCCTGTCCAGTCAAGGCGCCTAGCTATTCTTGCCTTAGCATATTTTTCAGTCCCCAACAATCGAAGCACAGTCAACAGTGAAGGCAATTATGGAGCACAGAGCAAAGAATGAAGAGCAAGGCAAAAGGTTGAAAAAATGAAAATAAAAACTAACTCTGGCAAGTAAGGTGCCCCAGCTAGCCTGGGGTGCCCAGCATTTCAAGGGCTCAGATGTTGGAGTTAGGGTTTGTGCCTCCAAGACATCTTTCTCAGAATTCATCTAGCTTCGTAGTGAATCTATCTGTCGGGTCATTGGATTAGTCTAACAACCAAAATCTTGGATTGAACAGAGATGTTTTGTTAGAGAAGCAAAATGAAAATCATGAAAAACCTTAAAAGTATTCTAACTCTAGGATTCTTGGGCGCCACAGCTAGCCAAAGGCGCCTAGGGTTTTGGGAGGCTTAATTCAAATTTTAGGGTTTGCAAATTTAATCATCTTTTGCAGAATTCCTTAGGCTTTCCAGTGGATGTCTTAGCTAGATCATCAAACACATTAGTTGTTGACAACTGTAGATCAAATGGAGAACAAAGTATGGGAGACAAATTTGAGAAATTGAAAAACATCCAAAAATGGTTAAGTCTGGCAAAGATGGGCGCCCCAGTTGGCCAGGGGCGCCCAAGATTTTGAGCCCATAAAAGCTGGAATTAGGGTTTGTAACCTCCAAGAATTTTCCTTTAGATTTGAATAGGTTCTTCAACAGATTCATTAGTGAGCTCAAAAGATTTGTCAAACACTAGATATTGCAAATTGAACGGAGACAGAAATATGTCCAAAATGAAAAAGATCAAAAGAAAGGATGAAAAACACAAAAAAATGATTAACTTTGGAGGAGTTGGGCGCCCCAACTAGCCGGGGGTGCTCAAGATTTTGAGGGCTCATAATGTGTTTTTAGAAGACGCAACTTGCAGAACATTCTTTCTAGATTTGACCAAGCTTCGCGACGAGTCCATTAACAAGTTTACAGGATTCATCAGACGTTCGAAATTGAAGATCAAAGGGAGGCATTTTATCAAGCAAAAAGTTTTGAAAATATCAAGAAAATGGCTAAGTCTGGGATGCATGGGCAGCCTAGCTAGCTAGGGGCGCCCAAGCTTTTGAGCCCCAAAATCACTTTTTAGGAATCACAGCCTCTAGGAAGTCTTTCTTAGAATTCATTAGGCTATCCAATGAATTTGTCAACCAATTCATTGGGTCATGTTGATGTGAGTTTTGTGACCAACACCAAATAGCAGAATAAAGTATCCAATGACTACTCCATTCTCTCTTGATCAAAGTATTCTGTACACTAAGATTGTGAGAGAGATCTTACGTTCAACTCCAAGGTTCCTTCAATGCAGTGGAGTACACTCAGTTGGTTCATTGTGATATGTTGTTTTCATGAGGGGACTTACACAATTGTTCAAAAGTACTTGACAACAAACAACAGACTAAGGAAAAAGGGGATTTTCACGTGATGCGAATGATTTGGCAATGAGGTATGTGTTTCCTATACTTACCAGAAATGTGTAGAACTTAAATAAGTGCAGGGTTTAGAAGGTCTAAGTTCTATCCTAAAGTGGGACGTGGGATTAATTTTAGCAAGCTTCAACCAGACTTTGCTTCACCTCAAGTTGGACAGCCTCTACAAGGTCGGTGCAATCTTCAAAGGGGTGGTAAGGAATGTTCAAATTACAATTCAGCATAAATACACCATCATGACGACACATGCCAAAACATGAATCATAACCG
>VDFB02151083.1:0-34551 GCA_007258455.2 Sequoia sempervirens
ATAAAATATCAAATCAATATTGTGAATATGAGACAAAATATGAGATAGGTATGCTCTGTTATTTTTATTAAAACTAAAGGAGTATACAAAATTAAAATTTGAGTACAAATATCAAGCTTACAAAGCTTTCTGCAAGTGAGCAAGAAAGTAAGAAGCAAATCTAAACTAAGAAAAAACTAAGTTTTTCTTCAACTTATAGCTCCAAAGTGTCTCCAATAGTGAGAATGGAAAAATTTGAGTTAACTGATCTCCAAAATAGAAACTCCAAAGTCATTTTCGAGCTCAAAAGAAAAGCCTCAAAAATAGTGCCCAAATTTCCTCCAAATTGAATGAAAATGATGGAAACTTTCCTCCCAAAAGGGTCGATCCAAAAAAGACTCAAAAATCACCCCTAAACTGACTGAAAACATAAATGGAAACTTCAGTTTGCCCAGTTTTTTCCTATTTTTCTCAAAAGGACTCAAACTAAAATGGGAAAGTTTCTAAGAGAGCTCAATCGCACCATTTTATTGTGTCTAGATAACAATTATTAAAGCAATTTATAGGAATATTGCTTTAATGATGTTTTAAAATTTTGCAGTTTCCACTTTACAAAATAGAAGGGCTAAAAAAACTTGAGTCTAGACTGCACCCTACTTGGCTTTGATTTTTTATTTTTAACAATAATACAAGGAAACCATTGATTTCGATAAAAAAAATCCAATTACATAGTATTAGACATTTGATTTTTTCAAAATCAGAAAAACTAAAGTATTGAAGGCATTTAATTTTCTATAAAAATCACAAAAATAACTGAGGCGTAAAGCCTAAGTTAACAAAACATATGGAGAGCCAATTACTACATGATTTCTTCAAAATCATAAGAAAAATTATAAGGGCACCTAATCACATGATTTTCTCAAAAATCATAAAAAAAAGCAAAGGAATAACAAGGCTCAACCTAAGGAAGGAAGGGGCCAAGGCATTAGTTAAAGGATTGATAATTAAATCAATGTGATAAAAATCAAGGTCAAATTAGAGCAACATAGAGAACCCTAGAACAAAACAAACAAACTCATCATTTTTTTCATTCATTTTGCAACTTTGATTTTTCAAGTTCTAGCTTTGCAAACTACTATCATTAGGGTTTTGAGGCTCGAACTTCATCCTTTGTTGCCTTCTAAGAAATTTTCAAGGATCTTCTGTCAACTTCTTGTGAAGGAAAGCTATGTAAGGTTTTTTCATTCATTTTAACTTATTTGGATGCATTTTTCTAGGCTAAAATCTACATCCATTATCATATTTTTGATGTATTTTTCTTTATGTGTTTCTACTGTTGATGCCCCTCGTTGCCTTGAGGCCGCCATCAAATGGTTTTGATGGGATTCTTTGTGGACTTGAATACACTTTTTCAACAGCACAAGATGAGGTAAGCTCTTCACTATTGCTTCAACCTTGCACTATTTCCTTGTCTTCTATAAAAATATGCTCATTTTGAGCTTATTGAGTTGTAAAACGATGCTTAAATTTTTCTTTCCCTATGCATTCTATGCATAAAATTTCATGGCTCCATTATTTTTGTAAATGGGAAACTCTCTGGCTTCTTACGGCTGCACTATCTCTCCATGAAATTTTGCGGCTCTCTTTTTCTTGGGTGTTCTTTACTATGTTTATACAGGGTCAAAATTTCTTCATTATTTGAGACTTCTCTATTTGATCGCTTGTGGGTTTGGCTATTCATTGAGTCAAAAGGAAAATAACACCAAGTTGTGGCTTCTCCTTTCCTAAAAAACCAAATGGAAACCCCTTGGTTTGGCCCCAAAATTAACCACTGACCCTTACACTCTTTGCAAAGCCTTTGATATCAAACACAAAATTTGTGCAAGCTAAAGTCTATATTCTAATTTCTGCATTTTTCTTTAATATCTCCATGACACCACTGTACTTTGGATGTCTTCACAGTCCTTGTATACTCTCTCACATTTTCTGAGTTCCTCCATTTTTGTAGATGAAAGGATTTTTCTTTTTGGCTGAAGGTATCTTATGACTTGATGTATATATAGATGTCTTTATGTGATGATTCTCCTCCAAACAACATGCAATGCCCTGAAAGCTGATGAACCGCTTCTAACAATATTGCCCTACTTTGTTTACATTGGAATGGAAAAATGCACCTAGTCCCTTCAAGAGAAAAATACATGCTTGCAAACCCTCCTTTATGAATGATATCAAGATGTTGAAGCAATGATATAAAAAAAAAAATTATTGCTTCAATGATGATGCTATCTATTAAGCAAAAGTCATTTTCCCTTCAAATTTTGCATATAGACTTATAATGATCTTCACATATTGCACATATTATTGAAGATGCATTATGACTTTAACAATTCTATCTTATTGTTGTTTGCTCATTCCTTTCATTTCCACCTTTGACAGTTATGCATTGTTATCATCTTTTATTTGATGTTGATTGCTTCTGCTATAACTGTATATGCACTTGATGATATCTTGTGCAAGGTATCCTGATGACTATTTCATATCAACACCCCATGAATGATCCAACTCCTTGTTGTACCTTCTATGACTATCCTTCAATCAAGTTAACTATGACTGCTTTGACTCTCTTATTATGTGCATTTCACGTGATGAAAACAATAAAATTAATGTTGTGACAGCAATTAAAACACAAAATAATGATGCAAAACCATGAGTGGCCTAAAAATTTGTAGATAAACAAAGCCCCTTGATGCATTTTTATTCCTTTTTGCATATTACTTAAGCATTTGAATGAGTTCATTGCTCATTTGAGACTCCCATTTCAAAGTGAAAGGGTTGTCCCATTGCTCCTTTTGATTTGGCAGTCCCAAATGGGCAATGAGTTAGTCACTTTTTGAAATTCTCCTTCAGTTGAAAATGATTTGATTTGATCAATATGAATGTGTCTTTTCTATCTCATTCCCCTCTTGAAATTTAGGGGCAGCATGTTGGGCTCAACCCTTGTGGGAGCCCATTTTTGCACCACATGCTTTGATGTCGACAAAAGTGAATCAACAACAAAATTTCACCTATACCTATATAGTGAACAAACATGTTAGATAAAAAAAATAGTGAAGCTCAATGCTCCTGTGATGTTTTATTTTTCAGGCTCTCTTGCATACATCTGATATTTGTTGACCTAATGCATCATAAACATGTGTTATATTTTTGTTGATGGGGCATATGATGAGACTCATATTTGGAGCTCTAACAATCTTTCTCAATCATCTGCAAGTTCACTTGAAGAACAAGAGCAAGGAGGAGTAGGCAACAACGACGACCAACACGAAACCACCATAGGCAATGGTGGATGTGTCTCCTTTCATATGTCTTTCTATTATTTAATCTCTAGATGTATAGCATATTTTCTATGTTGCATTGGTTCAGCTACTCCCATGGCTTGTGTGGGACATTTGATTACTCCTTTAATATAAATGCAACTCTTGTGCAATTATGTGTATGTTTCATTTGCAAAATGAATGAAACAATGTGAAATGAATGAATCACTATAGAATTCAATGAAAGTAATGTCTTGTGTTCTTTATGTACTTTCCTTTATGTTGCAAAACTCTGAACAAAACAATTGAATTCAATCCTTTTTTCAAGCACTTTAAAATATGCAATGGTTATGCATAGTAGCAATGTGTTAGAATCTTTTCACCTTTAATATAATGAAACTGTTTTAGCTCTACCAATTTGATTTGTAGGTGAAAAATTGGTAACACAACTCGCATAAGATTTGGTTGAATAATAGGAGCAATAAGATTTGGTTTTTGAACAAGAGAGGTAGGACGCCAGATGGTCATTCCTATGACATAAAGCATAATCTTTCTTGAAGTTTTATGCCTCGTGCCCCACAATGTGCACCAAAAAAAATGTTGGAATTTCAATTTGCGCCTCTGGAATGTAGATTAGAAACAAAAAAACTATGCATAGTTAAACTGCTCTTCAAATTAGGAGGGGAAGCTCCCTCTTCACTAATGATGCTTAAAAAGAATACCAACCTACTGTCAATATTTTTATTCTTAGCTAAGACCGCATGGTTATAAAACTCTTTGCATCATAGCTTAGGTTTTTTCTTTTCCAAAACTTCAAACTACAACTAGGCCTAAACTATAGACTATAGACGCTTCTGACAACTCAAGTAAACTCAGAGCTTGAGAGTCAGAAGTAAACGAGGAATGATTTTATTAATGCAGAAGCTTAAATAAACTTACTTCATATCACATCTGAAGACTCATTATACTTATGAGATGTAAGCTGAAATAAAGATTATACAAGGAAAAAACATAAGAAAAGAAACTAAAAGAGATTGAGCAAGTAAATCAAAGCAAAGAAGGCATAATTTTTCACTTTTCTCAATTTCTAACAGTAGTTACACTTCTAGGACAACATATTGTAGCAAATATAAGCTTACAATATGTGATCAAACACCAGATTACACTTGACACAAATCTAATGATAACTGAACAACAATTTGTAGTAAATGCTTTTACAAGCAAATTTGCGATTGATTTGACATAAATGGATCCATTCAATAACTCCCAGCAAAAAGGTAATCGCTCAATTGCTGCTTAGCCTATTCTTGAAATCTTCGCGTCTCTAAAAGTGAATTCTAGTCTCTTCCCAAAAAGCTGATTTTTCTTTGGGTTTGGGTTTTGTAGACAATCACGATCTGAAGAGACCCAGTTCATTAGATTTTGAAAAAAATGAGGGCTTCCCGAAAAAGCACTGAAAAAGCAATTTTTTTAGAAATATAAAATTTCCCAATCTTCAAGGGGAGCAAAAAGTAGATGGACTCAGATCGATGAAAAATGAAAAAGCTAACCACTTGTTTCTAAAATGTGATGCCCTAGAAGATTAGACCATGAAAAAGCATTCCTCTATGCTTCCTAATCCCGAATCCACGAAGAACATTGAAAAAGCACTATGTTTGAGCCTCCAAATCTTTATGAGAAGAAAATGATATTTTTCTTCATTTGGATGCCAACCTACAAAATATGAAGAATGAATACCAAAAGCCTTCTTAAATAGAGTTTGAAGATGAAAAAAATGCTTTCTTTGCAAAGCTCTAAAATTTTGAAGTATATCCACGAAGATAGAAACTTTGTATGCAAAAATATAAGTCTATTTGCATGTGCAATGGTGAATTCCTCCTTTATAGCTCCAAAAATCACACATGTGAAGACATATTTTTGGAAAAAACATATGCATTCGATGACATCATCAAACACGTAAAACCTCTCCAGTGTTAGCCATTTTCTTCATTTTTTAACTTTTGCTTACTTCTGCTTTCGGCGAGGCTTACCTTTGACTTCGACAAGCCAACAATCTGGTATTAGAAACTAATAAAATTTGTTTGACCATGGCAATCTCATGTTTGACCATTGTTGAAGTGATCCCCAACTTCAAATCGGCGTTCGACATCGTCTGATCATGATTGTGAACCCCATAAGTGACCAATGGAGGCTAAACTATAAAGAAGGCATGTTGGGGTCAAAAATATTCTAAGTGTTGAAAACCCAGGTGCCCGTGGTTGACAGGGGCACCTAGCATCCCATGCCTTAGCCAAATTTCAATGATTTTCATCTTTCTTTCATCCCTAATCTCCACCTTTTCCAACTACGTCTATTGATCACTGATTTCTACAAGACAACGAACACATGCATCCAAATACTGAGCATACTAACCTATCTAAACCTCGGTCATATATTTTCCAACTTTTCCCAGCCTCTAATGTTGCTTTTATCTTATTTTCTGGGTGACTGAAGGTTACTGACAGGCAAGATTCACCATTTTTGAACAACGAACGATGGAAGCTGAAAAATGACTAAGGCACCAAATGCTAGGTGACCTAACTGGATAGGGGTGCCTAGACATCTCAAAGTTAATTTTTTTTATAAATTTCACCATTTTTGAATTCACCTTTCTTTCATGTGAACTTCACCTTTTCTTGATTATTGACAATTTAACGTTGTCTGCACAACATTTGAGACTTTGAATTTGATACCTAATAGTAGATAATCCTCCATTGATGACCTTAGAGCTCATGCTTCACCTTTTGAAAAAGAAGAATTAACCGACCAGAGAAGTCCTGACCTTTTGACGATTCTAATCAGACCAACCTGATTGGGAAGTATTTTCGACCAATCAAAATCAGTTAGAGCCCTCCAAACAAATATTCTATTATTAGAAACCTTTTATTTTTAGAAAGTTTTTCCAACATCCATTTGACAATAAACCCAAAAAACTCTAAATCAAGTCTATTTTTAGAAACTTCGACTTTTGAGGAAAATTTTTACAAGACTTTGACCACTCTTTACAAAATGCCTTAATGAAGCAAAAAAATTTATTGGGCACAATGACTATAATTCCCCTTTTCATCTTTCCAACATATATGATGACGAGTATGAATAACCCTAAACTATAAAAAATTATGTGGAATAAGCTCATGAGAAAAATAGATTACAAAATAGACTAAAACAAACTTTTAGCAAATACATAAACTTGAATAATAACAAACCAAAAAAAATATCCATGGGAAGACAATGATGGAACATTCCAACATTCCCCTTATATTACATATTTTTTTAAAGTACTAATGAGAGATTCTTGGAAATTTTCAAACTTCACATGTCCAAGGTGTTTGGTGAAGATGTTAGCACATTGTTCTTAAGTAAAAACAAATAGAGTTGAACATTGTTTTCTTGAACATGTTCTTGTATGAAGTGGTAGTCAACTTCAATGTGTTTGGTTCATTCATGAAACACTAGATTACAAACAAGATTAAGAACACTTTGATTGTCACAATAGAGAATCGTGGGTTGCTTCTAAGGTACTCCCAATCCTTCTAGTATGTGAAGTAGCAAAATTGGTTCCCAAACTACAATACTTGTTACATGATATTTTGTTTTAGTTAAAGGATAAGAAATTGTGGCTTGCTTTCCCCAAGATATCAAACTTGAGCCTAAGAAGAAACCAAATCCTAATATAGATTTTCTATCATCAATAGATCTTGCATAATCTACATTTGTGTATCTTGTTAAGAAGAATTGACCATTCTTTTCCATATTCCAAAATATGACTCATTTTACCATGTATATATACCTTAGTACATGCTTTGTTGCTTTCCAATGAAACATATTTGGTTCTTGAATGAACCATGAAAGATAATTGATAACAAAACTAATATTTGGTCTATTGTAGGTCAAGTAAATCAAACCTCAAATCAATTATCGATAGAAAGTTGCATTGACTTAAGGAGATGGATGAAATATAAATAACTACAATCCTGATTCCATGGGTGTAGACATATGTTGGAAATACACCATTATAAAATTATCAAGAAAATTCTTGGCATATTTTGTTTTTTTATATAGATATGATGTTTTTTCTATGATACCTCTAAGTCAAGACAATAGCGTACTAGTCTAATATCTATCATATCAAATACCTTCTTTAGATAATTCTTGGTTATCTCAACCATCTTTTCTAAGCTTCCTATGATGACTAAATCATCAACCTATAGAATGAGAATCACAATCTCCCCCTCCCCCACTTTGTTCCTTTTGGTAGAGATTTGGATCATGTGGGTATTGGGTAAATCTATATTGTAGTGAATGTTCATCAACTTTGACATACTAGGCTCTAAGATCTTATTTTAGACCATAGAGAGAATTGACAAGATTACAAACCTTTTCTTCTTGACCGGGTGCAATATATCCCTTTTGTTGGGTCATATTTACCTCCCCCTTAAGGTCTCCATTGAGAAAGACACTCTTCACATCCATTTGGTACACCTTCCATCCAAACTATGCAACTAAAGAAAAAATCATTTTGATGGTTTTGATCTTTGCACTGGGAGTAAAAGTTTCCTCATAATCAATCCCTTATTTTTGGGCATAACCCTTAGTCATAATTCTAGCCTTATACTTATCTATACTTTTGTTTTCCTTATACTTGGTCTTACAAACCCATTTACATCCAATGACTTTCTTCCTTGGTGGAAGATCAACAAGCTCCCAAGTCTTGTTTCTCATTAGGGATTAATATTCTACATCATAGTCTCCTTCCAAGGCTTTGATTCTAGTGCTTCCTAAATAGTAGATGGTTCAAAGTTATCAACTATTGAACTCATTAGTGCTAGATTTACCTCTGTGTGAGCCATGTTATGAGTGTTTGGTCCTAAATTTGAAGTATTTGGGACTCCATCTAGCTTTGCATCATGAATGGTACTAGTATGCTACTTAGGCATAGGTTGTGTGACATTTGTGGGTGTTGAGTTGGATTGATTAGCAACATTCACATTAATTTTCTAATCCAAGTTGAACATATGAGCACTATTTGGAGTAGGTTATGATGTGGAAGGTGAGTTTAACTCACTCTTCTCATAAAAAAATGATATTTTTTCTAATGTATATCTTCCTTTTAGTAGGATCCATAAGTTGATAGGCATTTGAACCATTGCTATATCCAAAAAGAATAAATTTCATGGGTTTCTCATCAAGATTCTTTCTCTTTTTCTCAAGAATGTTCATGTATGTTTTCCAACCAAATACATGAAGATGAGATATAGATAGCTTAACTCATTTCCACACTTCCTCCAGTACGATGCCATCAAGTGTTTTGGTTGGGGTGTGATTAAGAAGATAAACCACTATATGCACAACTTCAACCCAACATGCATGTTCCAAATGGGAATCTTTCAACATAATGCATACCATCTCCATGATAGTGTGGTTACACCGCTATGCAACTCTCTTATTTGAGGTGTGTAAGTTGTAGTAAATTCATGAAAATTTCCATTTTCTTTCAAGTAGGTGGAGAATTCTATGCTAGTGAATTCCCTCCCCTGATTTGAGTAGAGCACATGAATATGATGATTATTTATTTTTCTACAAGAGTTCTAAACTCTTTGAAGTAGTAAAAATATTCATCTTTGGTTTGTAAGAAATAGGCCCACATTATTCTTTCTTGAGCATCCAAAAGATATTAAAATAACGTAAAACCACTGTGATTATGTGCTATGGGTCCACACAAATTTGTATGCGCCGACTACAAAGGTTTTCTTGCACAATAATCTTTAGTATTGAAAGGTGCTCAATGTTGTTTTCCAATGAGACAAACAAAACATTGCTTCTCTTCTCAAGCGAGGGAAGTCCATTCACCATTCTATTATTATTGAGAGTAGGAAAATGCCTAGTGCTCAATTGACCAAGTTGGTTATGCCATAACATAGCAAGATCATTATTCTTGGTCACCAAATATTGATTATGGTTGATTGTATCAAGCCTAAACATTTTACCAATTTCAGAATCACTTGCAACAAATTTTAACATTCCATATTTATCACGAATGAGGTATACCTTTTTATCATCACTTTTATAAAACTCAATCATCAAGTTGTGATCAAGAAATTGATTTATGGATATGATATTTTTGGTAAGTCTTAGCACATATAAGACTCCAATGAGCCTATAATGATGTATGCTTAATTGTAAGGAGATTCCACCAATACCTTGGATGTCATAGGCAGTATCATCTCTAAGAGAAACTTTACCATGATGGCATTTTAGTGTGAGAAATCACTTATTTTTTCCAATCATGTGCTTTGTAGCATGAGTCCACATACCAAATTGAGTTTTAATATGAACTATCTTCAAAAGCATGGGTAAAAAACACAAACTCGTCTTCTTTAGCAATATTGTCATGTTTTTATTTACTCTTTTGATCCCATCATGCTTTACCACTTTGAAATAGCATATTTTGATGCATGTTACTATTGGATGATCCTTTTGCTAAAGATTTGTATCAACAAATTTTTACATCGTGTCTAGTACTTTCATAAAATGGACACTTCTTCTAAGATTGAGATTAATTACCAATTGTGGAAGGTCCATGATACGACCTTCTAAACTTCTTATCTTTATGATGTGTCGGTGTTTCAATTCGCACCTCTAGAATGCAAATTAGAAACGAACAACTATGCACAGATAAACCGCTCTTCAAATTAGGAGGGGAAGCTCCCTCTTTGTTGATGTTGCTTAAGAGAGTAAATTAAAACTAATTTGCCTATCTTTTTGTTCAGCTAAGAGCACAAGGTTATAAAAATCAAGCATCATAGCTGATATTTTTTGTTTTAGAAGTTCAACTATGACTAAGCATACTCTAATGGTGTTTCTAACTTCTCAAGTTAATGCAAAGCAAGAGAGTTAGAAATGAACAAGGAAGTATTTTCTGACAAAATACTTAGATAAACTTTATTTCAACATACATCTACTTACTTTCAATGCAAGTTGAAATGGAGATCATGTAAGCGTAACACAATAGATGGAAATTTGAGACTTTATATCAGGGCAGCAAAGTAGGCACAAAAGTTTATTTCCTCAAATTTCAAGAACAAAAGATTACACTTTTGGGACAGCAGGATTGTAGAAAAATAGGTTTACAGTTTAGCAATCAAACCAAATTACATCAACACAAGACACATGCACTAAACAAGAACTTGTAGCTAAAGAGGCTTGCAAACTTGCTCCAATACTAAGTGAACTGAAACTAAACAACAACTTGCAAGCAAGATAGGCTCAGCAATTTATTAGCACAAGCACGATTCAAAATAAATGGGCAAGGCTGCCCTTATTTACACACAAGCAAAGGAGTAGGGAACCCTAAAATATCCTTGCTTTTACAACTAAAACTTGCCAACATGCAAGCTATATTTCTAAAACTAAACAAGATAAACATCAAATCACCTATGAAAGCATAAAAACAGGGAAATTCCAACCATTACAACTTGTTTTATTTCTCTTCTTCAAAGAGTGGATAAGAATTGAGACAAGAATAGAAAGAAAGCTGAGAGAAAGCTTCTAGATGATTGTTGCTTTAAATCTCAATCACATATGCCAAAAAACTGATTTGTTTCTTGATTTTAAGTGGAGAGTGTTGCTGAAAATAGAATGTTGATTTGCCTTGAAAAATAAATTTCTCCAAAAAAAGATGGGACTTGGGTTTTGTAGAAAATCACGTTCCAGAGAAGCCCAAATGCTTAGAAACTAAAAAAGCTAAATCCATCCTAAAAAAGTGGCCAAAAAGCAGTTTCCAGAAGAGGAAATTTTTTCTCAATGTTTAAGAGGATGAAAAAGTAGAGAGACCCATGTGATCAGAAATGAAAAAGGCTAAGTGGTCATTTTGAAAAAGCAACACCCTAGAAGTTTGGAGCATGAAAAAGTATTCCTCCTTGCTCACTGATCTCGAAACCACGAAGAACACCAAAAAAGCATGTTGTTTGAGTCTTCAAATCTTCATTGAGAGAAAAGGGAAAATCTTCTTGCTCTAGACGCCAACTTGCAATAATGAATAATGAAAGACAAAATCTCTCTTAAATAAGTTGAGGTTGAGAAAAAATTGCTTTCTTTTTTGCTTTAAAACTTTTGAATTCTATCCTGAGCTAGTGCATCGAACTTGGACACTTTTTGATGTTGAAAGATAAACTTGGAAAAATTGACTAAGGCGTTAAGCCTTGGGCGCCAATATTCTCCTGGGGTGCTTTCCCTCTCCAAACTTAGCCAATTTTCTTGAAATTTCAACTTTTTGCTTGATTTTGACCTTCGTTTGACTTTGATTTCTAGATGCTTGGAGGATCCTATGAACTGACAGAGTTATCCATCACGAAGCCTAACTGATTCTGAGAAGATTATCTTAGAGGCAACTTTGGACAAAAACATTATTTGACCCCTCAAAAAGCTGGGCACCCCTAGCTACCTGGGGCGCCCATGATCACCAATGTTAGTCAGTTTTCTTAAAATTTTAACTTTTTGTGTTTTCTCATCTCCTCATGAATTTGTAGTTCTAGGGGCTAGACTATCTCAACTATCTGGTTGTCATATTCACTGAATAGCTTGTTAAATTCTAAGGAGGGTGCTCTAGATGCAACGCCACCTAAAAAGTTGATTTGGGGGTCAAAATCTTGGGCGCCCCTGGCTAGCTGGGGTGCCCAACTCCTCCAAAGTTAGTTTATTTTCTGTGATTTTCCCCTTTTCTTTTGACTTTTGACATTTTGCTCATGTTTCTCCCTCTGTTCTGCCTTCGATATCTAGTGATTATCAACTCTAGACCTACTAATAGTTTCGTTGGAAAGTTGCTTCAAATCTGAAGAAGTCATGTTGGAGATGTCAAACCCTAATTCACTCATTTAGGCCCTCAAAATCTTGGGCGCCCTTCTTCTGGGGCATCCACCATTACCAAACTTAGACATTTTCACAAGATTTTCATTCTTCAAACTTGAACCTTCATGTTATACCTTTCGTTTGATCTGGATTTGCTAGTGATTAACAAGTTTGATGATTTGACGAAGACATCCACTGTGAAGCTAGCAGAATCCTAAAGACAATGAGCATATTAGCAAACCCTAATTGTTGGATTAGGTCTTTCAAAAGGCTGGGCACCCTTGGCCACCTGGGGCGGCCAGAGTTCCCAGACGTAGATTATTTTCTGGTATTTTCATGGTTTGCATTCTGCTTCTTGGTTATAACTCCTTCGATCAATTTGAGTTTCAAGCTAATTGGTTGATCTGGTGACTGCGTTGCTGGGTTCATTGCGGAGCTGAGAAGATTTTGAGCAAAATTGTCTGGGAGCACAAACCTTGATTTCATCATTTGATGCCTTGAAAAGTTGGGTGCCTATCTCCTTCTGGGGCGCCCATGGCTGGCAGACTTAGTTTTTATTTTGCAAATTTCAACTTCCTCCTTTGTTTGACGTGTTTTCCTTTGTTCTAGTTGTTGGAGATGAAAAATTTCTTAAGGCATGAGGGTTTGGGCACCTAGACTAAGCTGGGACGCTTGAAGCTTCCAGACTTCACCATTTTTCTTAGTTTTCAAGATTCTTCAACTATCATTCTACGTTCTTCATTTCTCAATCATCTATTGTAGTGCTTGAATGGTTGAATCTAACACGTAGTAGTTGACTAACCTTCCTTAATGGCCTTAGAACTCCCAAAAAGCTTATGAAAAAGAAGAATAGACCCATTAGGGCAAAACTAATTTTTTTGTGATTTTGACTGCACCAGCCTGATAAGGAAGTATTTTTGACCAATCAAAATCATTTTGAACCCTAATAGCCAAAATTTCTATTTTTATAAAATTTTCCCAGCATCCATTTCAAAAGAAACGACAAAAAAAAATTATTTTAAATTTTTTTCTAAAATTTAGGGCCGAAAAATTGAGATCTAGGTTTTATAGATTTGGTCGCTCTAAGCAAACCCAACCTAGATCGTCAGATTTTGAAAATTTTGAATTTTTAACCCTCATGTAAGACATGTAAACCCCAATTTTGACATTTTTTGACAATTTTAACAAGACTTTTGACCATTTCTCCAAAATACCCAAGTGTAGCAAAATTTTTAATTTGGGATACAACATGATGTGTGCCCATTGCATGATTATCATCACTATATAGAGATACATATATAAAGACTACTCCCCCAATGTCACTTTCCTCTCTAGAGATACACCTTTCCCTTGCTTACCATATTCACATTCATTTTCGATCTCACCTCAAACATCTCTTTCAACTCATGGATGAATAACATCTTCAATCAATTTAGGATTCACTTGGCAATGATATGGCTTATTCAACAGCACTTTTGCATTGTGAAACGAAGGCGTCATTGTCTGAACACATGGTGATGGTGACATAGCCTTGGATTCTTAAGGAAATGATGCTCATTACTGTGATCAACTATAAAGTATTGAGCTTCTCTTAGACGTCTTTCATCCTAAAACTCAACATATTAAAAAAAAATAACACAAGAAAGACTATCAGATAACCGACATCATCTCTCACTGGAAATCCATAGCACCTCTTTTAGAACAGGATCTCTTTATTCATGCCATCATATCTGAAACCCAATTGCAAGCTTGAGAAAAAATATTCGCCCAAGGACACCATACTTCTTTATTTTTGTCTCGAGGCTACGATCGCTGGGCATGAGTCTTGTCTTTGGTTTTATCTGTATCTGTATTTGTGTTTCTATTTGATTTCTTCTTTTTTGATTTATTATTTTTGAGCTAGTCTTTTATGTGTATTGTGCATTATTATCATCTTTATTATATTATGATGTATAACATTTATGTAAAATAAAAATATTAATAATATTAAATTTCTACAATTCATGTTAATTCTTATGAAATGATTTCTGATTTGACCAACGTGCAACTAACTATTTTTCTCCTTATGTGCTCTCCTCTTATCCTCATGATGGATCACAGAGTATGATCCGAAATGTTGATGTAAAAAATCATATACAATTGAATCCAAAAATCATTTCATAAGAATAAAAATATTGTTCAAACACGTCAAAATATCTTCATAGATTTCTAATATGTACTCGAGCTTAAATCCTCTTGAAAGATATCATACTATTTCATTTCCATTTCTATCATTATAAGCCATAATAAAACACCCTCACATATATATTATCATCTAATAAATCTAACATTCTCATCTAATTCGTGTGTGCATGTGTGAGAGAGAGAAGGATCAAAGACAATAAACAAACATAGAATGGTTGATTCCATGTTTGTTTATTAAGAAGAGTTAAACCCTTGCAATTTAGTAAATTTCTCAAAGATGTTCCTATAACTATCTATCCTTATGCACATTCAAACATTATAAACTAGCAATCGCACCTTAGTGCAATGGGTACGCCAAGAGGTTGGAAGGTCAAATAGGGAATTTGTGGTCTATTAGTTGCAACATTTGTTTAGTAAATGAGGTCAATTAGTAGACCATTTAGCAAATGATACATTTGTGCAACAAAAGTCTTAATGGAGAAGTGATAGCTTCAAATCAAAATATTATTTATTATATAAATTAAAATTAAATTCAAAATATGATTATTGTACAATTATTTAAAATTTAATAAGAAAATTATTTTTAAGCTTTTAATTATTATTTGTAATTTTATAAAAAAACAAATAATTAAAATAAATTTCTAATTTAAATCTAAATAAAAAATTAAAATAGAATAAATTAAATACAAAGTCAAAATATATATTAAAATAGAAAAGTATAACCATTTTAAAATTTTGTAGAGTTGAAATATTAATAAAAATATGTACATAAGAAATATAATTAATATATTACAAACAATATAAACATTAATTGAAAGATAAGTTCAATATTAATAAATATAAAAATATTATAAAGTGGATAGTTAAATTCTTAAATAAATTTAATTTTAAAAAATAAAATTCTATTAAAGTAAATTAAAATTGCTAAAGCTAAAATTTTATCTTTTATTTTAAAATTTGTAAAATTAAAAAATCAATTCCTAAGTAATTTGCATAACTTATTATGATTTCATTCTTAAAAGTAGGTAAAAATAATTACTATTAACTTAATCTACAATCATATCCTCTCTTGTTTTGACATTGATAATCTTGTTTTGACATTGTTATCAATTGAAAAAAAACTTAAACTAAAATTTAAATTATATGTGTATATTTTAAGTATAATATTAGAATATAAATTGTATATTTAAATGAAATATATTTATTTATTATTATATATTATATTTGAATTGTATATAATCTAAATTATATAATATATTTTAAAAATATTATTATATATTAAAAGTATGTATTTATATTAAATATGTTAAATACTGATTTCATGTTTATTATTTAATTATATATAAAATTTAAAATACATTTGTATTTATTATGTATATTATATAATATATATTATTAAATGTAATCATAAAATATAATCAATTTCTAATATTTTTAATATAATATCTATTCATATTATTAAAAAAAAAAACAAAATCAAATTTAAAATATATATTAAAAAAATTGATTCCCAATGGGAAGTAATTTACAAGTAAAGAAGGCCTCGGTTCAATGGGAATAATATGCAAATAAAATAAAAGCAGCAAAATAAAACCGGCGGTGAAAATAAGAACGGTGTGAAAAATGATAATAAAACCCGGCTGAAAATAAGAATGGTAAGAAAGACAAAAAGGCGGAAGTGAAAACAAATAATGAATGAATGAAAGATTTTAATGACGTCCACGAGACTAAACAGCCTATGGGACCAAGACATTCAACAACTTAGTTTGTCTCCAGACTCTTCTCCAGATCAGATCTCCTGCTATTAATTTTGACTAGGAGGCTAGCCGTCTGATTTATCTTATCCTCCTCAAATAACTGCTGCATATTGCCCACATCTGAAATACTTGAGTACTGATTACGGATATTTTCGTACGCTGTGCATTCCATGACGAAGTGCCACTCCGTTTCCACCACTCCCTTATTACAAAATAAGCACGTTCTTTCTTCCCAAGTTTCCTTAGGAGTCTTCCACCTACCAGTCTCACATCTAAGATGGTGGGACCCCGTTCTCAATTGAGCAATTAATAGCCTCGCTTTCCCTTTAATAGTTGCACCTAAATATGGTTTTTCACCATGTTCCTTAGCTGGGTTAAACTCTTTGATGTAATAGAACCATCGACGGTGACGATTATTTACCTATCAAGCTATTTACTCATTTTGCGCTTTTTTACTACGCACTTTAATGCATAGAACCATGTGAATGTGGTGAACGTGAAAAGTAGAAAATCAAAGCGTAAATGAAAAAGGGTGTGAAAAGTGGTGAGAAAGTAGAAAACACGGCAAAATGATGGACGGTTGAGATTCGTTTTAATGTCAATCAAGCCCTCTCCTTCGTTTTGGACCGTTTACAGACAAAATGAGCTTGGAAAGCTCATATAGGACACGCTAATTAAGACAAGTGAATTCCAATTGTCCACACTTGCAAAGATTAGATCCACACTCACAAAAATAAACTTAAGCAAAAACAATAAAGCTGCAAAATTTGAAATTTTCATGTGTGTGAACCTTAAATTTACACCTTAATAAATCAATTTTCAAAATCTATCACAAAATATTTTTTTATAATCATATTTTAAATTAAATAATATATTAATTTATTTAATTTTAATAATTTAAATTATCAATCTCAACTTATTTTTCTAAGTTTATTACTCATTAAATACTTTATCCTTTGTAATTAAACTAAATATATTCATATAAGGCGGTGTTTTAACCCCAAAAGAGCATTGTAACGGAAGCAAACCAATTGAAAAGGGATAAAAGTGGAAGATCTAGTCGAGACTTAGCACTGAGGGAAAGCAATCTGATGTGCTTGTTAAATTTTTAAAAATGGTTTTGCAAAATAGAAAATTAATTGTTAAATAACTCTAGAAGTCTTTTCTCGGCGGATTCGTCCCTTTTGCACCTCGGGAACTCCGAAAACATTCCATTCTGTTCTCTTCTATGCTGTCAACAGGCTGTCACCCTCAAAGTAGTTGGAAGCCTTAAAATCAACCTCAGGACAGTACTGTTCTCGTTCCCACTTAACAAGTGGCAAGTTTTTGTTCACACGAAAATAACCAAATTGGAAAAATTCCACGCATTCACACTCATTAGTCAAGGTCAATTATGGGTCTTACGATAAGTCAAATCGACAATTAAACCAGATAGATATTTAACTAGAATACAGACAACATTTTCAGATGTAAAATATATATTTCATATACATTACTCATTTATGTATATATACCCTCCTAACTGCTCCTGCATTTGGATCAATCTGAAGAACCATCCAAATAGAAATGGGTGCCACTTACATGATACACATGTTGCTACTGTGGCTGTTTTTCTGCTTATTCGTATGCCCTCTGGGCGGCTTATCAGAGGCCAATTATGTGATAGGAACAGGATCATATGACATAACAGGACCTGCTGCTGATGTGAATATGATGGGCTATGCAAACAGTGATCAGACTGCTGCAGGCGTTCATTTCAGGCTAAGGGCAAGAGCCTTCATTGTGGGTGATCCCAATGATAATGGCAGCAGAGTTGTGTTTGTTAACTTGGATGCGTGTATGGCCTCTCAGCTTGTCACAATTAAAGTACTTGAACGACTCAAGTCCAGGTGTGTTTATGTGCTAATTGTAGTCTCCACCTCTATCCCATTTTTTCACATAATTGGGTACATATATGTATACACTTATATATATACACATGTATGTTTGTGTGAACATATATATATAAATATAAATGTATATCTATATGTTTGTGTACGTATTTATGTATAAAATTCATAAATACACTGTCAATGCTACACCATCTCTTATATATTGTATATTTTTTGAAGTTTGTGCATTTTCTGCTCGTACTGCTTGAGTTTTTCGATTAACTCGTTTTCGAGATTTGTGAGATGCTTTATAGCCGAATGTAGATGGGCATGGGTGCACGAGTGGATAACATTCACTTTAGAGACTTGAACACCCAATAGATACATGTAATTCAGTCATATGATATTTTCCTTCCATGCAATGTGATGTGGTATGGAGGGTATTCTGCTGAATAGCATGATGTTGTATCATAAATTGGCGAGAGACTATCATCCCAAAGCCTTCATCCATTCATGAATGTCTTGTTTATATTGGACGAGAAAGATTCGTAGATGGGTCGGCAGAATTTTGCTCAACCCTTGGAACAGGAAAGAAGTTCCTCCTCTTTCTCTCTCAAGATATCTATTTTTCATTCTTTAAAATATGTTTTGATCTTCCGCAACTTAACACTTACTTTATTGGGGATCCTTCCCTCACTTGGATGACGTCATGGTTTTGGAGATTTAACCACTCAGTTTAACCTCTTCGCTTTGTTTCTATGCTTTTGCTCTTTTGTTTTTATGTTTATGTTCCAGAGTCCTCTTACCCTAGTTCTTCTCTGTTGTAACTGGCTATACTTTAGAGTACCAATGGCCTACTTTTGTCATCTGTGCACATTATTTTAACGTCTTTCTGTCTCTTGTATCTGTACAATCACTCTTAAAATCTGTCTCAGAAATTTAAGCTACGCAACGCAAAGCAGCAGAGCACCATACTTTTGGTATATTTATAGGTGAATTTACTTGTGTTTGTTGGGGTTTCATTTTAAATACTATGCTGGTCAATGGTAGCAAACTCAATTTTTTCTATAAATTAGGGTTGTTTCTCTATGGTTGATCCATTCTACATAAACTTCAACTTTCTTTCAATTTAAATGAGTAAATTTTGTTGGTTTGTCCTTTGTAGGTAATTCACCACTCTAGAATTGGAAAAGCTTCAGTTCACTGAAGCCAATTTTCTTTTAATAATTGGTAAAGTGAGAGATTAGGGCCCTCTCCCATAATAAAAATAATCAAAAAAGAGTTTGCTGAGAGGATGCAGTCCTTTACACAGAAGAAATCATAAGAAATCCAAGAGAATCTTAGAATCCACAAAAGACTTAACAGTCTAATCAAGACTATAGAATATTTTGGCTAAACTACCCTAAGAAGCCACCCAAAACTTAAGAATCATAGCTGAAGAAAACAATAATTCTCATGCCAAGTTGCATTGTGTCAGAAGTATTTTATGGAATGCTTCTTCATCTTTCTTGTGAGGAGAGCATCCATGATCCATTGCATGTCGTCATCCGCTAATTTATGAGCTTCCATCTATAATTTTCCAACTCCTGTTTTCCTTCCCTTTCGCTTTCCCAAAGTTCCACAATTTGGTTCAGTGATGTTGCTTGCAGTTTGGTGTGGTACCAATGATGAAGTCCTATTCATCTTCATCCTCAAGGAAATCCATCATCTCTAAATCCTATTCTTTTGAAAGTGCAGAGAAGCAGTGGTCCTTATCTTCAAAAACCTGCTCCATCCAATGCTGAAAGTCTTACTCATCCTCAACAAAAAGATCGATGCAAGGAGCCTTTGTGGGATGAGTTTTCTTGGGGATGGAGGGTATTGATGTTGTTTCCCTAGGTGGAGCCATGGGAGGCACAATCATAGAACCAATTCCCCATCCACAAGGTTTTGAGATGGATGATGAATACTAATCAAAAAAATGTCTAGGTTGCACCAAATAAAATCTTCATTAAGGCTGCTTGGTTTTTGCACCCATTTCATGAGGTTTATAGATCATGAGATAGGAAAAAAATTGATTAAACATCCAAAGATTTTGGGGCCAATTGTATTATAGGGAAAGCGCCTCAAAAGAACGCGTCAAAGTTCAAAAATTGTGTCTAGAATCTAGATGCCTTATGAGGAGTGAATTTGATAGTGTGCATAATAGGCTTTGAAAATATCAATTATGGCACAAACCCTCACATGCCTGCACTTTGAAGCTTCCATCTATCCAATTTCACAAAATCACCCACTTTATTAATCAAAATTTGAATAAGTCTAGAGTTTCTCATTACTAGAGGAAGGTTGTACAAGTGTAGCCAAATTGGTATTTTGGAGATGACAATAGTCACAAGATCAAACAAGGAAGCCCATGGTGCTATGAACAAAACAATGTTTCCAAAAACCAAGGGTCATGCTATTGCACTAGGTATTTTTTGTCCAAAACATAGAGTCTTCAACAAGGGGATACTTCCTCAAGCATTTGAAGACAAGTGATCATCTAAAACTATTGTTGACTATTGCCTTAACACAATCATCTAGGACATGAAAATCAAGAGAATTTGCAGCTAATACCACCACATTGTCACCTAAGAAATAGGAGGGCAAAGTTTTGTCCATCCAAGACCCTCTATCTTGGCAATCAAAAAAATTGAGCCACTTGTTCTTCCATTAGCAAATAGAAATTGGTGTTAATTTTGGATCAGATATGAACAGTAAGCAGAAAAATAAACACTGAACAGTGAACACATAATTTTTATCCTAGGAAAACCCTTCTACTCAAGGGAGAAAAACCCAACAAAACTTTACTAATAATAGATCAGGTACAACAGTGCAAAAATAGCACTTGAGAATCAGCCAAAATAGGCAGAGTACAATAATATAACCCAGCACTGAAGTAGTGCAAACTTCTGAGCAATAGCGAACCTCCTCCTTGAGTAGCGAACCTTCTTCTTGATCACAAAATGGCGAATGAATGAATGAATGGCCAAATGAGGAGAGTCGCTCTCCTACTTATACAAATCCATGAATAAGTTGAGTGTTTACTTGAGCCAACCCAGCAATATCAATGACTATTTATTATTATTAGGCCGACTTGCCTTATGTGTGAATTCTTTTGGGGTAATACCTCCAGAAGCTACCCAAAAACATTAACAATTGGTTAGGGTTGACTTTAAATATTTGTGACCAACAATAATTGCTACATTTATGTAAAGGGTTGAGTGAGTTTTTGCACCCGTTGTAGATTTTTGGGCTGGATGATTCCTTTCCTAATGAAAGTGGCAAGGCTGCCATAGCAAAAAACAAGGAAAGTTGCAGGGGGGGAGGAAACCTTTCCTAAAGCCACTTGACACTTTCCCATTTGTTGTTTTCTTGTCACCACCATCTTTGGCTGGGCACAACTTGTTCTTTTGCTGCTGTTCCATCTTGTTGTGCATGCCTTTGTTGCTCCCAAGTCCCAACCATTATTCTAACTCCCACTTACCAATTTTCCCTCATTGAAGTGAATTTTGAAATTATATTTGTTTAATGGATTCCATGGTTAATTGATTTAAGGGGTATTCTCCATAGGTTGATACATCACAATGAACAAAATAAAATAAATTTTGCAAGATAGGTTAATGTAAACAAGATAAACTGTTTGGAATTTGATATCAAGGTATATTAGTATAAAGCCCAAATTTATGAAATTGAACTCTTCAAGGAGGTGTTGTGTGTTAGCATTTTAATTCACCTTTCAATATGACACAAGATGGAACAAATGTTGAGTAAAACCTCTCTTTGAATTAGAAGGGGAAGCTCCTTGTAAGTTAAAAAATAAACTAAATTTGGACATATGTACTTCAACTTACAATCTTTACAATGATTTTTGGGGTAGTCTTGAATGTCTTTTAGATGAATCTGATGGTAGATTTGGTATGGAATATACCCAATATGAACCTGATAAGGTAAGAAATAATTCTCATATTCATATGAATGATGTTATGTGTTCATACAACCAAGAATTGCAATTAGAACAAGAGTATCCATTAGAAGTAGACATTTTTCCTTCTTTGCTCAAGTTCTTTGAATCTAAAGAAGGTCTATTGACGGAAGAATCTACCATTACACAAGTGAAATGTAGGGAAAGGGAAACCTTTTGGTTTTTGCCTTAGTGTTTGACACCTTTCCCTAATGTCATGGATATGTATGGATGGGATTTTGTGTGTAAAGATGGAAATGCAAGGATGGAGTGAGGGATTGATGGATTTGGGCAAGGTATGAGGTTGACTTACAGCCTAATAGATGAGTCAACCAACCCTTAACCAAATCTGGAAATGCCCTAATAATGAAATGCAATAATCTAATTGACTTAATGATGCAAATAACCACTTTAACACAAGAACAATAGATTTGAAATGTCACAGAGAAAATCAGACAGCAGAAACAGAAAGGGGAGGACACTGTGCACCTGTGGTACAAATTTCAACCTGATTTGTTGGGACGTTTCCTCCGGGGGCGCCACTGTCCTACTAGGTATTTTTCGAATCTGTTTTCACAATCTTCTCATGTAAGATCTACACTTTCGTGTCCTGTCTACAAACTTGTCGAATCGTTGTCGGATATTTCTGTAATTATAACATGCCCATTGTTCTACCCATTGTTTTTACTATGTTTTACCCACATGTGAACAATTTATGATACTAACACAATAAAAGTTGTCTTTTTTAAACAAATAACAAAATGCACATTTGATACAAACTCATTTCAACTTTCTCATTGCATTACAAAGAGACATTACTAAATTTCAAGTAACGAATCCATCTTACTTAATTTCATGATAACATTTCCATTTACAATTTTCTCAATAAGAATAGAGATTCATGATTACATACATGGCTTTCCACAAGCTTAATAAAACAGAGATACAAATGGTTGAGATGTTTTTGCTAGCATACATCCTCAAATCTTGGCCACCAACTGCATGAGGGAGAGCATCACTCAAGTGCTTTTCTACCAACCACGAACTAACTGCGGTCCCCCGCACATCTACCTAACTGGTAAGATGGCCCTACCCTTCAACAAAGAGATTGGTTTGGTAACCTCATAATACTAGCCTTCCTGAGCATGGTGTTGTGTCCTACAAATCTAGAGCTACCATACATTGGCTACAACCTACATGTATGACATTTCCTACCTAGTTTGCATCCTTGGATCACAGTGAACTGACAATGTAAACAATGACTACTTACACTACTTTAGCCAAAGAATTCAACACCCAGTTCTTCAAGTGTAGGTCGTATGTCCACCCACCCTTAGCTCGATTTGGTAATTGACCATTCATAATTTTGTTGATGTGTTTTTTCAGGATCAGCACTAACGCTAATAAAGTCGCCAACGGCTACCCCTATTCTCTCTTGATCAAAGTATTCAAAGACGCTTAAGATTGTGAGAGTTCGTAAGGCTCAACCTCCAAGGTTCTTTAGCGCGCTTAATAGCCTCGGGCTTGGCTCGATGTGATTTTGGTCGGCATTTCAAGGGGACTTACGGAATTGTTCGGCAGCGGAGTAAGGAATTCAAATGCTCGAAAGATTTGTCTATGAAGTTCTTGTTTCCTAAACTAACCAGAAAGTATTGAATTTAAAGTGGTTGCAGGGTTTAAAGAGTCTAAATCTATTCTAAGTGTGGGATATGGAGCTCAACTTCAGCAAACTTCAACCAAACTTCGCTTTGCCTCGCCTCGGACAGCTTCCACGGAGTCGGTGCAATCTTCAGAGGAGTAGTTCAAGGTGTTCAGATCACAAATTAGCATGAAAATACCATCACAACAGTATATAGACATACAAAGCATGATCTGGGTTAAGTCCATGATATTCCAGCTTTGACCACATACATTCCCACCATCAAAGAAATACACTAGTGGTATGGATAGACTAAGCTGCTTAGGATCAAAACACCACATTCCACGTACCTAACATCTACTTGCATAAAATAAAAATTACGCTACTTTAAAATACTTCATGCTACTTGGAGTAGAAGGGATGAAGAAACCTCGCTAGTTGTTTATAACAAAGACTAATTTCACCATCAATGAAAGATCTTTTATTATGAAAGTTTTCACAACAATCTCTTACAAAAGCTTTCAAAGGAAAACTTTCCTTCTTCTCCACACTATGCTAATCTATACTGTTACTTCTAAGTTGTCCCTCTACTCTATGTCTACCGCCTATCTCTAAGCTAATATCTAATGAGATACAAACAGGGGACTCCCCTTTATAGAGTCAAGCCAAGTCCAATGGACGGCTCAGATTACAATCGCTGATGGCCCGACAGCCACCTCCTCAGCCCCAAACAAGATTCGGCCTCTAAACCCACCACAATGGAGAGTGGGGCACAGCAACACTAATGGTCACCATCTTCAGGAAGATTCCCATTTTGTAGACACGCTCACACCGCTCCCTCGGGATTCTTCTTAACGCTGTTCTTCAACTTCTTCTTGTCACTCTCTGAGCTATACCGTCTCAACACTTAGCCACTTTCTTGCAACTTTCTTCCTTTCCCTCGAGGTTGAAATATCATCTTGATTACCTTCATCACCTTTGTCATCACCGCTATGTCTCTGGACGTTCTCCCTCGCGAAAACAAGCAAGGAGAAGAGCATAGAACACTTCATAATATATAAATTAACTTACTAGGATTTTCTATGCTCTTAACTTCAGTGCCGCTTCATCGCCTTTACTAGCCAACTTGCCTTCTTTCTATGATTCTTCATGCTCTTTGTTTCACCTTTCAACTTCGAGGCTATTTTGTATGCCTTTTAAGACTCAGTCTTTTGAAGGTAAGTTAACTTCACCTCGCATCTTTCACTTTTATTCCACCAAATGCAAGTACATTGACAATTTTGATTTTATTCATCTCCGGCTCAAGAAGATTATCTTCACGAAGAATTTGAGCAAATTCACCTAGGCAGTTCCTTTCAAATTCATTGTCTAGAGGATTTTACCTTGAAAACACATTTTCTTCACATTTGTCTTAGAAAATTTTAAAATTTCCCTTAGGAAAATTCATCAATCCTCAGGCTCCACCCAAAATCTCCATCCCTCATACCTCAATTTAATCAGGAAGACTTCAAATCCATCCCTTGTTGAAAATCTTCTAATACCCAGAAGAAAATTTTATCTGAAATGTGATGAATCCATGGGTACCCAACGAACGGGTTCATTTAAATTTTTAAATTTTGAGCCTTAGAAAAATATTATTCAATCAATTTTAACCCATTCTTCATCTCTGTGATCATCCTGTTGCTCTGACTCGAAAATTTTAACTCATCCTACAATGCCAACATCTTTTGTCTTCATCTCTGGAAAATTTGCTCGTGCTTCAAGAAGAATTTCATCACCCCAGAGTCTAGGCGTATTTTCTAAGGAAGAAAATATTTTGCCTTAGAAAAAATTTTTGAATCACTTTGAAAATTTTGCCTTGGAAAATTTTATTCAACTTTGATCACCTTGCCTATTTGAAAAATTATCAACTTTACTTAGAAAATCTCCCTTGAAGTACATCATACTTAACATATTTTATTTCCATCATCTTCAACGTCTTAGGAAAATTTTATCATTTTGCAACTCCAACGCCTTATATACTTTAGGCGCATATCACATGTGGAGAGAAAACTTTACACCCACGCCCAACATTATTCATTCTACCATCTTGGCATTTTCAATGCCTTGTATTTTACTTCACCACCTTAGGCGCATTTTAGCTTGGTGAAGGAAAATTAAAACTTCACCACGCCTAGCAACTTTGTTTTCACCACCTTGTATTTTATTCACCCCTTACCCACTTCAACTTGGGCGCATATTAGCATGTGTGGAGGATTACTGTTTACCACGCCTAGCATGTGACTCTTCAACTTCTTTGTTTTTGTCCTCACATGGCCCCATTTGGGCGCATTTCCACATAGGTGAAGGATGAAGTTTCCAACGCCTTTCACTCTCTAACCTTGGGCGCATTTCTCATGCATGAAGGATGAAACTTGTAACGCCTCCAACCAGTGACCTTTCAACTTCTAGTTTTTGTCTTCACATGGCCCTTTTTGGGTGCATTTTGGCATATGTGCGTGATGGCCAATTTGAGGGGTGAGGAGGATCTAACTTTGCCTTTAGAATATTTTTCAACTTTCACCAACTTTCCTTGGCGATTTTAGCTTTTGTGGTAGGGAGGATGAAAAAATTGACCTCTTTGACTTTTATGCTACATGGGCGCATTTTGGCTAGGCAGGAGGACGAGTTTTGGACTTAGAAAAATTTTCATGCTTCTTCATCAACTTGGGCGCATTTTACCCAGTGAGCAGGACGAAACCAACACTTAGCCATTTTTTTCTCCGTCTTCGCCAGTTTATCCATGCCCTGCTATTTATAGTAAGCCCTTCAATTCTTGCATCTCTGAAGCTCAGAATGATTTGAAATTTTGAACGCCGGATCCTCACGACTTCATCAATCTGTCGACACTGCTATTTTTTAGTAATCGCCGCTTCCGATATCTTCTACGCCCGCTTTTGATTTTGAAATTTGAATGGGTGCTCTCACCAATGCGACTCCGCCGGCCGCATTATCTGCATGCAACCGATTTGCTATTTTTAGCCTGCTTCAAAATGACTTACTATAAATAGTAAGTGCCCTCGCTTTGACTTCAATTTTACCGCCAGATAGCTCCGGCGATGTCAGATCGCGTGGTTTAGACCGCTTTCAAAAATTTTGACTTTTACCCTTCTTTTTGTGTCTCAAAACTGGGAACCCTAATTCATCTTGCATGTATATCAACTGGTCTTTGTTTGTTCTTGTTTTTGTTGCATTGCGATCAACTCATGATTCTGAAGTGCTAGGAGGTGACTGCCGAGATGCACTTGCTAAAAATAGTAAGTTTCACTCAAGTGACCATCTCCGCTTACATGTCACATCACCGGGCAGAGTTTCCCTTTAAAACCTTATAAGGAATATGCAGTGACATGCAAAGAAAACCTCGACATGCAAACTCCCCAAAAATAGCCTTTGAAGGTCAACTCGAAAAGTTGCTTTTCCGTCCTACTTTGCAGCGTTATACCGCTATAATATCCCAAAACCAAGGAATTCCCCGTGACATGCAAAGAAAACTCGTGATTTGGCCCCTCAAATTTGCTCCAAAAGTCGGACCGCTAAAATAGCAAGTTGTCCGCTTGAACCCCAAAATTTTGCACGCGAAAGTAGCCCGGATGTGTTCTCAATGCAGCAGGACCGCTTGAATTTCAAAAATGTTGACGAATGCCCTAAATCTCACACTTACTAAAAACTGAAAAGTACCGGAATTTGATGAAATTTCGCTGGAAGCCATGAAGCACACCGACCTCACGTCAATATTTTACTTTTCAACTTATTCACTTTGTTCGACCTCAGACTGACCAAGAAAGATGGAAACCCTAATTTTCAAACTCGGCCAAATTTTACGTTTAAGCTCAAAGGCGGAGAAATCCCTCGAAAGGCAGACACTAGAAAAGAGACGGAAAGAGAGAGAGAGACAAAACCAAAGCCAAAAGACCGTAATGGGAAGGCAATAGGGTCCCCATTTTGAATGGGGCCATGCAAAAATGTGACAACAACTCTTTAACATACATTCCTATAACAAGATGATGACATGACATATTGACTAACTAGGTTACACCCTTTCCCATGGATTATCCTAACCCTAGGAATAACCAAGCTAACAACCCATGTTCAAACCGACATTCCTACCAAAGTATTTCAAAGCAACAACATATCTCATACTTCACAACTTATGCAACATTCATATAGTCTTAATCTTAGTATAGTTCCTAATAACAACATAACCACTCAAAATCCAATATATATATACGTATATGTATGTGTATATGTATATATATATATGTATATACATATATATACATATATATATACATATATATGTATATGTATATATATATCCTAATTGGGTTTTATCAAAACTAGATTCCTTCATGAATCATGCATGCTTATCCAAAGTAAGAAAATAAACCAAGTTCATAAAAACAACATAACATGCATTAAAATCATCCTTTCCCAAAAAAAGGCAATTTCAAACAAATAATGTTTAACAATGATAGAAATCAGCATGCCTGGAAATATAGTCCAACTGACAATACTGATTTCCAAGCTCAACCTCCACAAATCCGCTTGCTACTCCTTCAAGACTCAGCCTATCACCAATCTCTAGTCTCTCACAAACAAACTCTCAACAATTGCAAATGCACAAAAAAAACCCTTCTTTTCACAAAAGCTCTCTAAAATATGCTTGCACAGAAAACTACAGCAAAACAACGAATGAAGAAATCAGATTGGGAAAGTGTAACCAAAGGCAGAGAGAATGCTCCTATTATACAAAAATCTGAGCATCTTAATGCTAAAATTAAGCTTCTAAATCTGCCACCTTCCTATTCAAATGCATTGACTAAGCTCATGAATGTGAACTGCCTAAAAAATCATTGTAAAGATTGTACATTCTAAGTACATACTGTCCAATTTTAGAATAGTTTTAATTTACAAGGAGCTTACACTTCTAATTCAAAAAGCAGTTTTAACGCACATCTGTTTTTGTGTCGCATTGAAAGGTGCGAATTCAAATGCTAGCATTGTGAAAATGGTAAAGATAATCTAGTGTGTGACCACTATTAGATGCCATCATCATGTAGTGTAGGAGAGTAGATATTGTTATGAAGCATGGGGAATAGATAGAGAAACATAATGAGATAGGGAAGGAATAAAATTTAATTGTGGCATGGGCCACAATGAATTGGAGCTTGCATGCAAACCTTTACCTTGGAACTATTGTTTTTCAACTTTAGACATTTATCATTTCTTTCTTGATTCTTGCTTAAAGTTGCTAAGTAGTTTGATTTCATTGTTCAACTCACATGCTGTTTTTGGTAAGAGTACTCAATTTCAATTTTTAAGTAGACAAGTGGACTTATCAGTTCACCCTAGAAATTCATAAAGATCTATGTGCATTAATTGAATGCTTGTTTAAAGTTTCATGGTGGATAATATTTTTTTCTAATTTTCTTCCTTTTGTTGCAAGTGAAATAAACTCAAGTATTTGGAAACTTTATATATTTGCAACTTCTGATAATCAAAATATTGATTTGTGTTTTCTTTGACAGGTATGGGGATCTGTACAATGAGAAAAATGTAGCCATAAGTGGTATTCACACACATGCTGGTCCTGGAGGCTACCTTCAGTATATTACCTATATTATTACCTCTCTTGGGTTTGTTCGACAATCATTTGATGTCATTGTTGATGGCATTGAAAAGAGCATCATACAAGCCCATGATAATTTACGCCCTGGGTACATTTATATAAGCACAGGTACGAAAAGAACGCATCTGTAATATTCATAAGCAATGAAATGAGACCATATAATATTGCTTGATACTTTGATCAATTATCCTTGTACAAACTTGTTTGGTGTGAATTTGATTGTGTACATATGGAATTGAAAATATGAAAATATTTTTTAACAAATCCAATGTATTTTTCTAACAATTTCATACAATCCTGATTAAATATAAATCTTCTTATGGAATCAGAAACAAAGAAAGAGATATTGTCTAAGCACACCAATCTCTAATAGGTAAGCTTACTTGACTGGGGATGAATGCCTCCTAATCTGTAGGACTTGGGCATCATGCCTGCTGAAAAGAGGTACAATTCTGATGAAAACCAACAAGTTCTAAGTCCGACTTTTCCTTGTAGCAGCTGCCAGACCATAGACTTGTTGAGAATGTCAGTATGGAATCACCATATTGATTGAGATCCTATATATAATATCAGACCTGTGTATATGTCAGATTGTGAGAGATGATTGAGAAATCATCAGAGCTCATGGAGAATGGGCTACAAGAGGCATTCTTTGAAAGTTCCTTAAGCTCATGTTTGGAACTTAGAAGAGATGCCATAGCACCCACAAAAGTTAAAGAATTAGAGGGGTACTTATGGAAGTTGAAGAGTTGGTGTATTGCTTTGAGAGCCTCAATTTTTACTCTTTGTATGGTAATTAGCCACATAAAAGGACTTGTATATACTTATGTATTTTGATTATTGCCATGTTAAATTTTTATCAAAGTCTGCTCAATAGTCAAAGCTTTCTTGGATAAACTGCACAGAAGCTATTGAAGCTTTTTTTCAACATTTTGAGTTATGATATTTATAACAGGATTCAATGCATAGTTTTTAAGTCAAACTCATTGAACCATATTTCAAGTTACCTACCCCACTCATCTTCAAAGAAATGAAGTTTGGTTAGAAATCATAGACCTTAGTAGGGTAAGAAATATGTTCTTTAAGGGTTAAAATGGCGAAAAAGGTTATATTCAGATTGAAGAATTAAGGTTGTTTGTGGTGCAGTCAAGGCGGAAATGTCAAATTAATGACAGCCTTGCCTTGCAGCTAAAACAACTTAACAATAAAGCCTAGAGACAAATTTAGATGCTTGACATTCATTTACAAAAAAGTAGCAATTTTTGTCTTTGAGAAACATCCAAACAGAGTTTGCACTTAGTTAAAAAGCAAGGAAAAAAATCATGAAGATGGTTATGATAATTCTTCAGACCAACTGGAACACAATCCACTACCCAAGCAAGCAAGAAAACACTAACCTGTTCTTCAGGGTTTTTTTCAAACAGTTAGCCTCAATTTGGATGATTAAAATCTTACCTCAAATAGGTGACTGATCTAAATTCAAAGATGGGTTCTTCAATAAAATAAAATACCCAGATCAAATCTATCTTCAACTCCAGATCCTCCACTTTGTTGGAATATGGCTTTTTTTTCTCAGCTAAAAACTGCTCAGAACCTTTTCTTGTCCAAAAAATACATAGATCTGCTTTATATTTTTCTTGTATAAATCTGGAAGTGATTCTGGCATATATTAGCTCTTGAAAAAATCTGGCAGCGATTCTAACACACATTTAGGGATTGCAGATGGGTGAATTCAGGCCACAGATTAAGGGACTACAAATAGGTGAATTTAGATAACAAATTACGGTACTGCAAACAGATGAATTCAGGGCACAAATTAAGAGACTGCTGACAACTGAATTATTAAAACTAACAAGACTTTTTTTTTGTTAATGTGGATTGTTGGTTTGCCTTGATGCTCCTGCATCAGTTTGGGTGACTGTTTAGGGTTACCAAAAATGGAAAGAGTGAAGATGAGTTAGTTAACTCACTTGAAACGTTGGACAAAAGCCTTAGTAGCTTGTATGCAGTTAATCTAGAAAAGCTTGGATAATATGTCTTCCTTTGAAAAATTTCTTATCCAAAAAGTCAGATTTATTTCTCTTCCCTTTGTTAATATATGAATGATTCACATAATTATTTAAATTTTATTTTAGTACAGAGCTGCCTGACCATAAAAGCTTGAGATGGATCCAATTTAAGTAACCTTAACAGGTAGCTGACCAGGAAATGGGGTAAAAATATGAGGAGATTTAACAGGTCGTAAGAGGGGAATACCTTTTGCTAATCACAGGATTAAGTGCAGTTTGGCTCATATTGCCATTATTATTTATTCCTGCTGCATCAGTAGCATTGCCATGATCTATTTTTTTCTAGGTTATACATAGCTTTGCTATATATGTGGGTTGGCATGGATTAATGCTGAAAAAGTTAGGGCTTGCTCATACTATTGCATTTGCATGTATTTACATGGTATGTGGGCATGCATTTCTCTTGAATGGGTTGGTATGGATGTTATAATGAAACTTACATGTATAGTGGTAAGTTCCATTCAGAGTTTATAAGGATGAGCCATGTGCCTTTTGGCATGGTATCCTCTTTTGGCACATATTGTTGTGAGGGCACTGACTAATTCTTGTGCACATGTAGCATTGTGAAGCGGTAGTGGAGTCTTTTGTGAGTTACTGCCCAATGCCAGCTGAGAAGTGACAAAAATCTTAAACCGCATCCATCTGCAGGGGGTCTCCTTGGAATGTTTGTGGTGGTCGTAGTTCTTTGGTCTTCCCCTAGTATGGTGTTCTAGTAGGCATGCTAGTTGAATAGTATTTCATTGTAGTTCTGCATTTAGAGTTTTCCTTTGCAAGTATCCTTTGACTATGACAAGTTCTTTGTGCTCACGTGGCTTCAAGTCAAGAAGACTGTTACCATAACATAAGCACTAAGTGTGAGTGTATTTCCAGTGTATGTGGATTTTTAAGAGGTGTGGATATCCCTCTTACTGTACAAAATAATTGTGATTGTAAATTCAAATAACCAAATATGGAGAAATGTTAATGATCTTAAATTTATCTTAACTATTGTTACCCATTTAGGTGGCTAGGTTAATATGATGTCATTATTTTGTCTTTTTCTGATGGAAAAATTTCTCTTTGAAGGTCCCATCTAACCATATGGATACTAAATAATGGTTTGATTGTCTTTTATCATGGATCCTTTGACTTGAACATCTTATCCAATTGACATTTGTAGCCAATTATATCTTCATCACCATGTAAGGATCACAAAGTTGCCTTGCATTTGTTTAACTTTCTAGTGATTCTTCTCTGGGAAAACTTGAGCTGTAAGAAAATGTGGGATTTCAAATCATGTCTGTTTTTTTAAATTCTAGAATGACAATCAACTAATGGTTCTGCCAACCATTTGAACAACAATAACAACCTGTGGTACTTACACACTATGAGTAATTCATAAAACATGGCACTTACATATGGTTTGTGTTATGGCTCTATGTTTTGCACTCCTACTAGGTATAGTCTCAGAACAGATTTCTTTGCATTCTTCCTAAAGCATCTCTTAAGAATGTTATGCACTTGAATATACAATTTTCAGTCAGGAAAGTTTCTAAATGATCATTTAACAATTCATAATAATAAAAGGTACTTTCAGATACCTTTCTCTTTTGTGTTGTGTTTTGCTGCATTTTCTAGGCTGATGTTATTGGGTGATACTACTCAGATCTAAAAACTGTACTGTGGTATGCTTTTCAGGGGAGCTTCTTGATGCTGGTGTTAATCGTAGCCCTAGTGCTTACTTGAATAATCCACCAGATGAACAAGCACGGTACAAATATAATGTTGACAAAGATATGACATTGCTGAAATTTGTAGATGCTGAGTGGGGCCCAGTAGGAAGTTTTAACTGGTTTGCAACACATGGAACATCAATGAGTCGTACAAATCCATTAATTAGTGGTGATAATAAAGGGGCTGCAGCACGTTTTATGGAGGATTGGTATTCACAAAAAAGTGGGGGTTCACCAACTTCTGAGAGTTCAGAATCAATTGGAACTGATTATAATGCCAGTTCATTGAGCCAACAATACAGAAGAAAATCAAGCATGACTCCAAGTGTGGGTATGTAAAGATGATAGATCACAGTTTAAAATTTTTGGCATTGATCTTCACTTTCCTTTTTTAATATTGGCAATGATAGTGTAATTGGAAGTGTTGTAAATGCTTATTAATATAGTGAGTATTAAAGTGTGTGTTTGAAAGAAATGATTAGGTGCAAGGTTCAAAAAATAACCTGATTGGATTCTTGCAGAGGAGAGTCTTTACAAAATTGCAGCATCACATAAGAGCACAGGTGGGAAATTCAGTGAACGGTTAATTAGTGTTTCAAGTAGAGTTCGGGGATCCATGGGGAATGGAGTCAAACCACAATTTGTGGCTGCATTTTGTCAATCAAATTGTGGCGATGTGAGCCCCAATGTTTTAGGCGCTTTTTGCACAGATACAGGATTGCCTTGTGACTTCAACCACAGTACTTGTAATGGAAAAAATGAAATGTGCTATGGGCGTGGCCCGGGGTAAGTATTTACCCACTGAAAGCATCATTTTAGGATCTGTTGCCTTCAATAGATTGATTGACAGTCCTGTGTCTTATATCCTGTTTTGCATGACAGATACCCTGATGAATTTGCAAGTACCCGCATTATTGGGGAAAAGCAATTTGAGAAGGCCATTGACCTATTCAATGGTGCATCTGAACAATTATCAGGAAAAATAAACTACCGCCATGTTTATCTTGACTTTTCCAAACTTGATGTCAACCTTCCCCCAGCTGCACCTGGAGATTCAGAGTCTGTAGTTAAGACATGTCCTGCCGCAATGGGATTTGCTTTCGCTGCAGGAACCACTGATGGGCCTGGAGCTTTTGACTTTAAGCAGGGTGATAATAATGTATGTCTTTCCTTGGGATAAACTTGCTACTGGAATTGTTTGTTTATGCTCAGTTTATTATGTTATTTATAGTTATACTGTTTCTGGGCTTGAAGAGGCCTCTTGATTGTGTTCATCTTGTGTCTTTTTTGTAGGGAAATCCATTTTGGAAGTTAGTGAGAGATGTATTGAGAACACCAACCAAGGAACAAATAGATTGTCAGAAGCCAAAGCCAATTTTGCTTGATACAGGAGAAATGTCTCAACCATATCCATGGGCGGTAAGCAAATAGTGCATTTCAATCAAAACAGGTTTTTGGTATTTTATAATATATTTATATTTTTTTAGAAA
>VDFB02151084.1:0-21149 GCA_007258455.2 Sequoia sempervirens
GTGGTATTACATAAACCATGTGCCCAAAACCATGAACTTACAATCATGTGACCCCACATTTAATATTGGGTACTTTATTATATTTTATTATTCCCCAATATTAAATAATTACATTTTAATTATGTCCCAATGATACATACAACAAAGTGGCCCCAACATTATAACTCCTTGTGATGCACATTCACCTAGAAACCCCTAGGTGCATCACACACATAATAAATAAATAAAACATTACAAATATTATGCAATGTGTACAACACCTAATTCTAGCAGTTGAAACAAACACTGATAAATAATTAAAGAAATAAAAAAGCACAACCTATGCATCCCCTGATACATAAACAAAATGATGTCAAGATCCCAACATCTCAAGGCTAAAAATGGGAAGGGAATTAAATCCTCCCCCAATTGGAATAGGATTACTCTTGGAAGCTTTCACAAATCAAGGATAGGGTACACCTAGTACTCGATCATTCAAACACAAAAAACTTCACAAGATCACCAAGTCTAGGCCTTAAATACACTACACATAGACACATCTCAAAGGGTGCACAAGTTAAGTCAACACCAACCACTAGGTGTGTAACTATCTCAAATATCACAACACTCCCTTCACCAATGATCATTACAATCAAGCGCAAGAACTAACTACAAGGTTTGACTAACAAGAATCAAGCGAAGGCCTACTCTAGGACTGTTGCAACTACTAGTAAACTCTATCTAGTTACTCACTTAGCCAAGGAAAGACACACAATCTTGCAACTGTACACCTTTGCTATCAAACACTAGGATACACTTCCTATGGTCTCTCTTAAGACCAAATCCTTAAGATCCTCAAAGCTACCACCCAAAAATGGGGAAAACCATCCCACAAGACTAGAAGCAACACTATCTCACCACCATGTTCACCAAGAGAATTCCTCACTTCCAAACATGGTCTCACTCCATGAGGTCCTTCCTTAGGTGCCACTCTATAAAAGGGGAATTTATTGATTTACTAGCTTCTTGACACAAAACTAGGAACAACTTAGGGGTTCTTAGAGACAAGAATCTAGAGAAACATCTCTTTAAAGCATCATCATTCCCATAAGCAATGCTTAAAACCCCAAAAAATCACAAGGAAACATCCAAGGAAGCATAAAAACACAAAAAATAGGAGAAATTTTTTAGTTTATACTATAATGATGCTTAACTATGACCCACCCAAGGGTTAAAAAACCTAACAAGATCATGAAACCATGATCAACAAGGTAATAAAGAACCTCTACAAGGCTCAAAAATAAAATATTCTCAAAAGAGAATGCACATGATGGTCAATTCTTCATAAATAATTGCATCCCTTTCCAACACTACACTAGGAACACCTCAAAACAACCAAGGAGAAACTCCTAAAACCACCAGGATAACCTCAACTAGCAACTTAACAAGGCATGGATATAAAAATATAATATAATACATATATAATAGGTTCCAAAGAACTTACTAATGAACCATCAAACCCTACATTATGTCAAACATAAATATCGCTACGGAAACCACATTTAAAATGACACGAAGTGTGCTTTCATGCTATTAAATAACATGGATTTTGGTGCCTACAACACCTTAACAAACATGGTCACAAGACTATTGCAATGAAGAGCAAGACAAGAAGGAACAAACATAATTGGTGGACTAAATCACAACCCCCTATCTAGTAGCAAATATAGCTAGACATGATCTACGCAAGGTATTCAAGATAATACATTCTCATGCTCGACAAGACACAATCCACAATCACTCTCATGTATAGATTCAAGTATACATCACTCAAAGAAAAACATAAGGCATTCACAACAATTATAAGCCACTCATAGCTAGAAATAGCTAGAATATCTATATGCATAACAAGCATTTCACTATTTTCCCACACATTGTATAAAGAATTCACATAAATTTCACAAAGAGCAAGGAATTTCAAATTCAGCATAACTCTAATTAATACAAACATCAAGAACTAGTATGTTATCTACACCTACTCCCTTATACATTCTATTAGAGGTTCATCATGAACATGACAGAGAACACACTTACACAAAAGAGGATTAGCAATAATAGAAGAATATCAAAAGTGGAAACTATTGATTCCAATAATAAAGCATAAAACAATGAAAATATCAATAATAAATCAAGTGTGACCAAAGGGTCACAAATTAGTTAGAAGGAAAAAATTGGTGACTAGACTAGTCATAAGAAGAGAAAAAACTCAATGTCATCCTTTACAACAATTAGGGGATTCACCGATAACCAAAATAAAGAATCAAAACTTAGGAGGCACATTTACATGCAGTGTATAACTAACACTACACAAATTTGAGGGAGTAAAGAGCCACACAACACCTAGGCATACAACATCCAAGATGCATAAGAGAAAAAATTCAAGCACACTAACAAATCAAATCTTCTAAATCTCCAACACATTACACAACCTCATTCATGACAACTATTACAAGGAAAGAAGTCACCAAGTTACAACCTCATTCATGATAACTATTACAAGGAAAGAAGTCACCAAGTCACCATCCATATGGTACATCAATTTACTCACATCATGTATTTCTACTTATTTCTATAACAATTAACATCAACAAGGTTCACAAGGGGGGATAACACATTTGGGGGCTCTAGGCCACACCAATATAGTGCTTCTATCGTGCTCAATTTATATTAATAATTTAACATGCACACTTTGAAAGAGAGAAATGATACAATTTTGGGAGTCAACCATAAAAGACTTATGAATGCAATATCTATTTCACCAATATATTTTTCACAATCACCATGCATATGACCCACCTAAACCCCTTTTCTTAAATTTTAAAATTCCAAAATGCAATTAACCGTCTAGATTCCCACCAAAACCCTAGGAACAATTACAATTTAGGGAAATAATTCATTGACAAAAATTCTCTACTACAACAATTTACACCTCATTTCATGCACCAACATAGCCATCTCACACTTATGACATGCACTCACATGAAAGAAAATGCACAATGCACTTCAAAATATATCACAATATCAACACTTTTTTTACATATCAGGCATATGAACATACATCACCTCTTTCTTATTCAATTCACCACTCACATAAGATAATTCACAATGCTTGATCATGAGCCAAAACATTAATATTCATTTTTGTAGTGTTAGAAAATGTACACCTTTACATTTTTACACTATGTTTGGGTCCCTTAATAAATTGGACTTAATTAAGCCTCTAATTGGACCTATTTTGCATCTACAATCCTAATTAATTGCAATTTTTGAAAGGGGAATCATGATTTAATTAATGCAATTATCATTTTTAACACCCTGAAATGAATACGTCTTGACAATTTAGGTCAAGGCCCATTCACCCTTGGGTGAACAGGTTCCCTTTAGTTGCTAAATTCAAATTTTAAATATGTTTTTGGTGGCCTTTTTATGATCCCAATTTCAATTTCAAGTGTCGGCTTGTAATGTTTAATTTTTGGGAAATTAGAAAATTGTCTATAAAAGCAAGGTCTTTTTATCAATTCAAATCCTAGAAGCAACCTAGATTTTCAAGAGAGAAAAAAGTATAGCAAAGATTATTGTCAAAGGTGTTCAAGAGAAAATTTCTCAAGAATTTGTCGCAAAATTCAAGATCTCAAGCATCATGTCAAAGTTATCAAGCATCATGCATTTTTTTGGAGCTAACATTGTGATGTAGGTTTCAAGCATTTAAGTCAAATTTCAAGCATCAAGACCACATCCAATCAAGCCATTTCATGCAAGATCAAGACCTTGGAGAGATGTGTTGAGTTTCAATCCTTCAAGAGTTTCAAATCGAGGGTTTGATCTTAGGTTGAAGAAGGGTTAGAGATCTATCAAAGGAGAAAAATTGCAAAAGTTGCCAAAGTTGTCGTCAAGGCATGAAAAATCACTTTCAAAATTTATTTTCAAATTTCTGAGTGTGAAACTTGGAGGAATCAGGAGTGTAGATATAGGACTAGAGGACTGTGAAAGCAATTTTTCAACCCCTGTAGCAAGACCCATTCGCCCTTGGGTGAATGAGTCCTAGGAGGACATTTAGCACATGACTTTTTTTATCACAAGTGCATAAAATCAAGCCCTTTTCAAATTTGTAATTTCTTTCTAGATTCTATCAAATTAAGGTTTAATTTAGTGATTTCATGTGTTGCATTGCATAATTGCATTCATTTAGTATTTTTCATTCATCTCCCAAAAGTGCATTTCAGGCTGACTTACCACGTCCTAGGTCATAAGGAAAACAATAAGATCTCCACCAAGGTTGACTCACCTAAGGGTTGAAATTCAATATTGTCCTAGGGGATCTTTTTTCCCTAGTAAAATAAGGAAGATAGGTGCATCATATCCCCCTCCCCCATTTGTTATCATTTTTTATCCACCCCATTTTCTGATGTTCTGATTTTTAAATAAATAAAATCTTCACATTTACACCAGCCAAAGAGGGCACACAAGCACAAAAAATACTACACAAGGGTCACTACACATTTATACACAACAAGAAAAAAAACATCAAGAAGGAAAGCACACATGACAAATTATTGGTGCACTTGGGGGTCTAACTAACCCTTAAAAATAAGAACTCAAAAATATCATGCAAAGGGAAAACTAGGAAACAACACCTTCCAATGTCATGCACACATATGATGATCCAACACATGTTATTTACAGTTGTCAGTGGTATCTTCATTCAAAATTTCACTTGATTTTGATAAGTGGTTTGTAAGTTACAAGTAATAGAATATTGACATATAAGGTTTAGATAGTTTTTTGTGTAATGGCTATGACTTATCCGGTCTGCACTCCTCCATAGATTTTGGGTTAGGCCTTATGGTTTTGGGAAAATGTTAATAGGTGTCAAAGCATTGTGTTTTCTAGATGGCATGATACTTTGAGGTCCATGTGTCCTATGGTGATGAACAATTGGAGTATTTTATTTTTAGGTCCTATGTTTGGCCGACCTAATGTATGTAAAGGGTTATGAAGATTAAATATATGTTGTGAATGTAAGAGGGAGCTATTATAGGTCCATTCTAACCTATATTATGCCTTGCACATGTTGTTTTGGGTGTGAAGTAATTTTGATTTGAATTAGGTGCCATAATGCATGTTTTGTATGTTTTAGGCTACATCTAATTAGGCCGACCTAATTGATGTTTGTGATTAGTTTGATATATATACAAGGCTTTTTTGAGATTGTGGATATTGATTTTGAAGGTATACATGATCTAAATACAAGTAGTGATGCAAAAAATTGTAGAGTTGAGTGAATAAGTTGTTGATCCGGTGGATATTTTTGAGTGAATTGAAGTTTCCCATTTCTCTAGAATTCGCACCATTAGAAAGATCTCGTCTTGACCAATGCAACCCGAACGGAGAAAAAGGAGTCCGTTTGCACAAGTTATGGCGTCAAACCTTAAGGTCAAACTAGGATCATGAAATCCAAGCGAAAAAATGATGTCAAAATTTCGAAGTTGGCGTCATTGTGAAGAAACTCGTCGAGACGATTCGACGGTGTTTCGTCGAACCGACATTGGCGTGTTCGCTTATCGCAAGTTAGTAAAGGAGATTGAGCCCTGTCTGCAGTTTGACATCATCAACCAGTCAGATGCAGAAGTCCACATGGACAAATTCAATGAGGAAACATGTGGCGATTGAGTCATCCGTGCGCCTTCAGTGGCGACCGTGTCCCTTCCTACTGATCATACGGTCAACATCCATGTGGCATCCAGGATTTATCGGTCGGTGTGGCGTGTCGACGAACGAATGAAGTGTTGACCGTGGCATCTCATGCTTGATCGGCATCCGGCCAACAGCGACATCTTAATCATTGTCGTGGCGGTTGATTGAAGCATTGTCGTTGAGTTGGGTGTTGACGGGTGTATTACGGGAAAGCCACGTGGCCTCACTTTCATCCTCTGTTGGCGTGGGGCAGATTTGTTTGTTTGTTTGAACAAAATATGTTGGCCGAGCTCGAACCCGCACCCGCTCACATGCGAGATTTCCGCGTGACCAGTCCGCCAAACCTTTGACCGTTATCTATATAAGGTAGCCGTTATGTTTTGTTATGTATTCGGTGTGAAGTTTGTTTTAAAATGCAGGGAGTAGAACCCGAACCCAGCGGGTTCCCCAAAATTACTTCTAACCAACAAGCCACCCGGCCAGGTTTGGAATATAGCGAGCATCGGTTGATTTTGTTAAGTAAATGAAAACGAATGCCTCTAAAATAAAAACAACCTACCCTATTCAAAGAAATAAAACAAATAAATCAAAACCCATAGGATAAGTTAAGCCCGAAAATGAGAAAAGGGAAGGGCTCTAAAATATTGTAAAGGATTAATATAATCCTATTGGGTATTTAAGAGATTTTTATGTGTAAAATTGGGAGATTTAGTTGTTTTTAGGGGGATTTGGAGAATATTGTAAAATCATATGGTTTTATACCATATTGGGTTAATTTTTTTTATTTAAAGGGGTGTGAGGTGAGAGTGGAATTAAGTTTTTTTCAGGTGATGAAGTATTGAAGCTGAGGTGACAAGTGAATAGAGGTCTTGAGGAGATTATTTTGAGTCATTCTTGCACGTCAGAGCGTTGTTACGCTACCGAAGTGCTTGAAGAATGGTTGTGGTGCACTTGTAATTGATTTTTGGAGTTAATCGGATCGGTCTCTCTATTGGAGTGGACCCGGAGAGTAGTCACATTTGTGACGAACTCTTCAATCACTGTGTTTGCACTTCTCTTCCTTCTCACCTTGTTAATTCCTTCATTTTGTTATTTCCTTAAGTTAATTTTGATTTAATTAACTTGGAATAATCATTGTAAAAATTAAGCATTCAATTCTGCATATAGTCTAGATCCTATCTGGTCGGTTGTGAAAGCCGAGAAGAGGTGTGTGAATGTAAAGCAAAGTAGAGATTTGTGATATGAGTTAGATGAAGTGAATTAAGTTAGTGTTTTGAGCTTCAAAGGAACTAAATCATGCATATGGTAGATGCTTTTGCATCAGTTCAAATCTTGGTTGTATAGCCACAAACCTTCTTTCTCTCTTTCTTTTCGTAGTGTTCACTTGGACAATGAGTCCACTTGGCAATGAGCCTTTTTGTAAATATACTATAACCAGTTATAATATACTGTGAACTAATCCTCACCATGGTTTTTCCCATTTTGGGTTTTTCACGTAAAAATCCTGGTGTTCATGTGTTATGTGATGTTGTGGATGTTTTCATGGTTTCTTTCCTTACTGCAGTTGAATATGCTTTGGTAATTGGATGACTAATGTTTGAATGGTTTAATAGAATATTGATTCACCCCCTCTTAGTATTTCAAGTATTCAACAATTGGTATCAAAGCTTGGATCCTTGGAAGGAGCTTGACCACTTTGGGAAGATCTTGGAGATTGAACAAATGGCTGATAAAAAGTTTTCTATTCCTCCAGAAGAGATTCCTACTATTGAATATATAGAAGAAGATTGCATGCTTGATAAAGTGGAGAACTTAAAGTTGCTCTTGAAGATCTTGACAAAGTTGAAGGTGAAAATAGAGATATGAGAGAAAATGTTAAAGAAGTAAATGAATGCATCAAAAAATTGAGAGAAAGGAATAAGGAGATCAATGAACAATTGAAGCAAGCAAATGAAGACATCACTGGACTAAAAGTGCAAGTGGAAGAAAAAAAAAGAATTGAGGAATGTTTAAATGCAATAGTAAAAGGAAAATATGATGAATGCATGAGGCTTGAACAAGAAGTGGTAAATCTAAGATCATATCTAGAGAAAGCAAGAAGTCATGAAGATAAATTCAAGACAAGTTCTACAATGCTTGATGAGTTGATTGCAAGTCGGAAAACATCCAAAGATAAAGGTAGTTTGGGACTTGAAAAAGGTGAAAGCTCAAAAGTAGATCAAACACCTAATATAAAGAAGATCAATGAACCAGAGAAGACTAAAGACAAGAAGAATAATGGCAAGATCTAGAATCAAAGAAATAATGCTAGAAGATCCCTAGGAAGACAACCAAATGCTAAATGGTACCCATCTTTCAATGGTATTTGTTATTCTTGCAATAAATTTGGACATAGAGCAATAAAATGTAGAAGCGAAATAATCAAAATGTTCCATCCTTTATTGGTCAATGTTTTACATGTAATAAATTTGGACATAGAGCAAATGAATGTAGAAGTCAAATGATGAATGCATATAATAGTGGTAGAATGATTCAACCTTTCAATGGTTATTGTTATACATGCTATGGATTTGGACACAAGGCTAATCAATTCAAATCTAGGATGAATGGAAGGAATGATCAAAATAATGTTGTATGTCAAAATTGCAATAGATTTGGAGATATTGCTAAGTTTTGTAGAAAAAGAAACACAAGGAAGGAAAAATTGGTAAAGAGAAATGAACTAGTTGAAAAGATTTATTTGGTTGAAGTAAAGAAGGAAATGGAAACGATCTGGAGAAAGAAAGAGGAGATTGAGAACAAGGAAGAATCAAAGACTACAAAAGAATTTGTGCTCTCATCAGACGTAGACATCTCCTTCGGGAATTGAATCTAAGTATTGGCTTAGGGGGAGCAATAACATATAATCAAACAACCCACAACCGATATAAGGTGCCATAGATTGGCATGAAGAAATGTGACATAGGTGAATAGTGTTGATCTTTTGGAGAAGACATCAAAAGAAAATATGCAATTGCAGAGATTTGTGGTGCAATTTAGGGTTTACTGTTGCACAGAGAAGGGTTTTACCAAGTTTATTGTTTGGCGCATTGAAGGCGAATTAGGGAATATCAAAGAATTATAAGTATCTACACTTAGTTGGTTTAATTCACTTTTAAGCATTTGGAGTAAGCAAAGTGAGTTGGAGAAAATTCAAGAGATCAAAGGTGATTTGTGAAGCAGAGCATCAAAACCCTAGTTTCGATTGAGCAAGAAAGAGGTATTTATCATTGTTTGTGTGCCATAAAGTTGAAGTAGAGTTTGTTTTTATAAGCAATTGAATTCAATAGAGATGGAAACACCTACTATAGTGAATGTTACTAAGAGGTCTTGAGAAAATTTTAAGAGATGCCCCAAGAAAGTGCCTGAAAATGACTCACTCAGAGCTTTTTTGAGCATACCATATAGGGTTCTTCCTACAAAGGACAAACCAATATATCAGATATACCACATGAGAGTTACCGACCTATGGACAAACCAATTAATCAGAGATCATTTCCAAATTAAGTTGGAGTATGAAAACAAAGTGAAGAAGAAACTGGATATTTGGCAATGGTTTCCAAATTTATGTTATGATGATAAGTTTGTGAGAATGGCATTGAGTAGATTGCATGATAAGTTCATATGGACCGACATGCCTAGTTTTATAACTAAGGAAGTTATAAGGGAAGTTACTAGAATTTGTGCCTCCAGACTTGTACTAGTAATGAAATATGTCAAGAACAAGGATGTGATGGAATTGAATTGAACCACATTTGATCAAAGAGATCTCATTGTAAATACTATCCAGAACCCTGCAGTGAGATATACATACATGGTCATAGGTATAAGATATACTTCACAAACAAAGAGAATTCTATGTCAGCCACCACAATCAATGTAGCTATGAGATGGTAGAGAAAGGAAAAGATTATGATTTGTGTGAGTTGCTCAGGCAACAAATTTTTGAGAACTTGAAACAAACCAAAGAGAACAAATACTCTTTCAAGTTTTGTTCCTTGGTTATTTGTTTGCTATTTTACTTTTTGAAGGAGCTTTTGGGAACAAACAATGTTATGTGGGCTAAGAACAAACTGGTAGCTCATCGGATCATGGACTACCTACACAACATTGCTGACATGAAAGCACAGGATGAAGCACTTACTGCATTCTTTGCAGTGTTCCAGAAGATAATGCATGAAAGGGAGAGGATCCCTAAGTCAATGGTAGATAAATATGAGAAATATATCACATTTTTAGATACAACTGATGAATGGATTATTGAAGTCATGGAACCCATAACTGCTTAGATTCTACCACTTGGTTATGAAACTAATGAAGAAGTAAACAGTTAAGTTGATATATTGTTGAAGAGACCTAAAGACACTACTCAAGAAAGATATGACACGTATGAAGAGAAATATATGGAAGTGCACATGGAGCTGAAGAGGCCTGAAATAAAGAAAAAGGTGGAAAATATGGTGAATGAGTATGCCAAGAGCAAGGGGTTTATAGAAGAACAAGTGAGGGAAGGAAAAGCAAGAGCAGAGGGAGACACAAGCACAAAAGGTGGGTTCACCAGATCTAGAAGATCTGGAAGAATAGCTTCCACCACTCCCCCTAGTATCCAAAATCCCTCTAGAAAAACATCTACTACCAATAGAACTAAGAGAAAGGAGACTAGTGCTCTGGTGGTGGAGGAACCTCAGGTGGAGCAAGCCACAAGGCTTGAGAAGATAAAGAAAGCTACTTTGGTAGCCCCCACAACTATGCAAAAAAGAAGAAAAGAGAAAGTTGTAAGAGAGAAAAATATGAGTATACTATTTGAAGAAGAAGAAGAGGATGAAGGGCCCTCATTGGTCCTAAGAAGAAGTATTGGAATAAAGAAACTAAAGATAGACATAGTTGATCATACCTCTAATGAAGAGGAAATTGAGAAGGAAAAGAAAGCTTTTGGAATACACATGAAGGAGAAGATGAAAGAAAAGAAGAAAAGGGTAAATGCAAGAAGATGAGTCCACGGAATGTGGAAGTTTTTTCCTTAGAAAAAAATTCTGAAATTGGCTTCAACAAAACGAGATCTCGTTCTAAAACGGGATCCCGCTTTAAAAAAAACAGGATCTCATTTTCAAAACGGGATCATGTTTTTAAAAAATGGGATCTCATTTCTTAAAATCATAAAAAAATGCTTTTTATGAAACGAGATCCTGTTTTTAAAAAATGGGATCTCATTTCTTAAAATCATAAAAAAATGTTTTTTATGAAATAGGTTCCCATTTTCAAAATGGAATCTCGTTTTTTAAAATTTGTTTTTTTGGTCAAATTTTTGCTTTGTTTTTCGGTTCGGGAAAAGGCTTGGGGACTCGAACCTAAGCTTTGGACCTGGTTTGACCTGCAAGTTGAAGGTCTTGACAATGTCACAAGAAAATAGTGACTTTGGGCATATATCTGAAGACTTTTTTTACATATTTTTTTTACGAAATTAAAACCCATTATAGATGAGAATGCGTAGATTCTAAATATGTAATTTTTTTTACAATTGGGCTATTTTTTCTATTTTCTAATTAATTTATGATGAAATTGGTCCATAAACTTGAAATATCAGGGTTTTTTACTATTTTAATAACTTTTGATCAACATGACATTTTGACAAATAGATTGAATGAGAACAAACTTCAAACAATTCTTTTCAATTTTTTTTAAAAAAATAAGAAAATTATAAGTTTAGGTCATCTTATGCGTGTCATACACAATGATTTTTCAAAATGACAAATATGCCTAATAAAAAATTAACAAAAAAAAATTCAATAAAAAATTACAAAAACATATTGAAAACAAGCTTCAGTGAGTTAGAAAAATATGATAATTTAGGTCAAAATATGGATGTTGTACTCATGCATGGTATGGTAAAAAAAAAGTGACTTTTAAACAGTGGTTTTTAGAAATGCCTATTGAAACTCAATTTGTACAATCTATCGAAATAAATTACATATTTGGAAACTAGACTCCGAGTACTACGTTTTATGATTAGTGACTTTTTTGAAGATTCCATCTCTAAGTGCTACAAATTTTAAGGTACAAATTTTAAGGTCAAATGTGTCAAATTTTGAAAATCGGGAAAAACACTTCCACTTTTTGGCCAAAAAGTGGACTCAACTTCTTGCCAGCACCCAAAAAGAAAACATAAATAGTTGATCCAGAGTAGAAAAAAAAAGACAAATCCAGAGAGATCTCACAGTCCAATGAAGTTGGATGCATTGTTTAAAGGTATTTTGCATCATGAAATGTTGGAAGAAATAATGGATTTATACCAAAATGAAGATGAGGTGGACAAAGCCACCATAATTGAAGTGATAATCAAGTACATTGTCATCATAGAAGTAGATATGGAGAACATAAAGAAGGTTCCAAACGTTGTGTGGAACATTTTGATGGAAAGGAGAAAAGAGGAAATAGAAAAAGTGGATAAGATTAGATCAAATGCTTTGGAGAAAATTGGCTTCTCCTTATCTGATGCTAACAAGGACACATTAGACCAAGTCTATAGTAAAGAGTTTAGAACTAAATAGAGGGTTACAATTCTTATGGGAAGAAAGTAGGATCATCTTGAGAAAATGCAAAGGAAAATAGAAGAAAAGATCACTAACATTGCTTAGAAGTACGACATGATTCCAATTGGAGTTACTGATGTAGAGGAAAATATAGATAATACTCCCTCGAATACAGAAGAACCGATATAAGAAAGTTCTAAGATGAAAAGGTTGTAGAAGGAGAAATAGGGACAAGAGAGGAAACTACAAAGGATAACACCTCTATTCCTCTAGTGACACGATACAATAGAAGATAAGTCTACTTTCCCACTAATTAACAATGATCAAGGCAATCTGGAGACATCTATCCTCTAGAAGACACAAAATAGACCACCGATGAAGGTGATAAACATGATGAAGATAAAGAACAAGGGAAGGTGAATGAAGAAAATATGGGAAGAGAAGATGATAGTGAGAAGGAAGGAGAAGAAGACAAGAATGCGAATGAAGAGAATGAGTGAGGAAAGAAGGAGAAGGACAAAGAAGAAGAAGAGAAAAAGTAAGATGAAGAAAAAGATAAGGATAAGGCCTCTGGGGAAGAAGAAAAGGCAGAGAAAGAAGAGAACACCAAGTTTAGAAAGAGTGAAGAAGTTGAGAAAACTGAGTTACCTTAGCCTTTTGGTGAATCTTCCTTTGGTAATCCCTTGAAAGGTCTCTTATCTAAGCAATTAAGGTTCCAATCAGTAGTTTCATATCAGTTATTGTAGTTGCCCATGCATTAGGGAAGTGTAGACTTAGATAAAATATCTCCTATACATAAGTTGCAGCTAGGTGATGTGTTTTATGCATCAACAAGAAAAGAAATCATTGAAACAAACCAAAGGAGTGGTGAGTTGATGGATGAAGCTATAAATACCTTGAAGAAGATAACACCTAGGGAAAATGTTGATACATCCTTGTCTGTAATGGAAAACTTCAAATTATTGATTGAATCTTTCAAGAAGTATGCCTCCAGTTTAAAGAGACAAGTTGAAATAGAGGTTGATATGAGGCTTGCAAAAAAGAAGTTGGTAGATATTACAAAGAAGTGTGCATCTGCACACAACAAAGTTGAAGAATGTTTGAAGGAAGTGCAGGCATGTGAAGAAGAGGCAATATATTTTTTTGTATTGCATGAAGAGGCCGGATGCCACACAAAACATAAAGGATGAAATGGACTCATTCGAGTCCCAAATAAATAATGCATCAAGTTCCTATGATCCGACACAAAATAGAGATTATTAGACTTGGTCCGACATAGTAGATTTGCATGATAGACTCTTTACCTTGTAGAGATAGAAGGAAGATATAATCAAGCAACTTGGGTAGTTAAGGGACTTGGTGAAAACAAAGCACATACCTGTCTCAAGTGCCCTTGCCAATTCTGATAAAATTTCAAAGTTAAATCGTACTTTGAGTACTTCAAAAGAAGGAGAGGAAACATTGGTGAAGCTTGAGTCTCAATATAGGATGCTTGTAGTAGCAAAGAAAATATGGGACAAAGGTAAATCTGCTTAGCAAGCCATTCTCTAGAAGCTTCAGGGGTCAACATATTTGGGTTGACCATTTCTACTCTTATGTTTTTTTTTTCAATTTTTCAAGTTTATAGATTATTTTGTAATTATGTGGATGGTTTAGAAGTTTTTGGTTAACTTCCTAAGGGGGAGTTAGTAAATTCATTCAGTTATTTTAGTTTGTATATATGTTTGAGGGGGAGCATATAGAGTGTTGGTACAAGTACACCCTTTGCCCTTGATGTCAAAGGGCAAGAGATACTTGAAGAGAAGTGTTATTTTGGCACATGTTGCCATCAATGACAAATGGGGAGATTGTTGAAAGAATGAAAAAGGTTGTCATTAATGAGTTTTCATTGATGTCAACATTGTATTAAGGATGATTGTAGAAGATAATTTTTACAAGAGGGTTTGATCCACACACATAAATAGTTAAGTATTTTTGCTAAGTGACTACACCGACAAATTCAGTGCACAAAGCCCTCTGGTAATTTGGTCCACATTTGTTCACTCTTAGAGATTCACTTCTATGGTTCGACTATGCTATTTATGGTTGTCAATAGTATCTTCCTTCAAAATTTGACTTGATTTAGATAAGTGGTTTGTAAGTTACAAGTAATAGAAGATCGACATATAAGGTTTTGACAGTTTTGTATGTATGTTTCTTTGGGAGTGAAGGCATTTTGATTTGAATTAGGTGTTGACAAGCCACATTTTGTATGTTTTAGGGCTACATCTAATTAGGTCAACCTAATTAATGTTTGTGATGAGTTTGATATATATACAAGGTTGTTTTGAGATTGTGGATATTGATTTTGAAGGTGTACATGATCCAAATACAAGCAGTGATGCAAAAAATTGTAGAGTTGAGAGAATAAGTTGTGAAATATAAGAAGAGGTGTGTGAATATAAATTAGAGCAGAGATTTGTGATCTGAGTTAGATGAAGTGTATTAAGTCAGTGGTTTGAGCTTCAAAGGTACTAAATCTTGCATATGGTAGATGCTTTTTGTATTAGTTCAAATCTTGATTGTATAGCCACAAACCTTCTTTATCTCTTTCTTTTCTTAGTGAGTAGTGAGTTCACTTGGATAGTGAGTCCCCCTGGTAGTGTGATTTTTTGTAAATCTACTATAACCAGTTATAAAATATTGTGAGTTAATCCTCGCCGTGATTTTTCCTATTTTGGGTTTTCCATGTAAAAATCCTAGTGTTCATGTGTTATATGATGTTGTGGATGTTGTCATGCTTTCTTTCCTTACTACAGTTGAATATGCTTTGGTAATTGGATGACTAATGTTTGAATGGTTTAATATAATATTGATTCACCCCCCTATCAGTATTCTGAGTGTTCAACAAGAATTTTTGTGTAGATTCTAAATATATATTTTAAATAAAATTTAGAAATAAATTGTGATTTTTTAATGTAACTTTTAATCACTTATTTTTTATAGTAAACAACATTTTAAAAAAGTGACATTTATGTCATAACACAAATTTTTTTATTGAAAGGATAAAATTATAATTTTTAAAATATAGATTTGTAACATCAATATCTAGCACATGGATAGTTTTTCATAATTTTTTATTGTATGTTTTTTTAATTAATTTTTGAAGTCAGAGTAATTATAATTTGGATATAGGTGTATGTCGTAACACATAACTTGTTTTGTATGTATTGTAATTTATTTATTTATGAAACAAGGGAATCAATACCTAGTGCACACATATTTTTATAAAAAAATTATCTATTTTTCTGCATGTGTGAAACAAATACATTGATGTTTGGTGCAAAACCTAGATTCACAAGAAAGAAAAGATAAATATAATAAGAAAATTAAAATATTCAAAATTATACCTTTTGAAAATATAATAATGACTACATACTTACAAAACATAATTTCTAAATGATTCTATTTGATTCCTCAAAAAATAAAGATAAAGTGTTTTTTTGTCAGAATTTTAATAGATGCGAAGGAGACTCCATTGTGGGTATGATTTAAGAAACAAGGGCATCAATACCTAGTGCAAACATATTGTAATTTATTTATTTATGAAACAAGGGCATCAATACCTAGTGCACACATATTTTTATAAAAGAATCCTCTATTTTTCTGCATGTGTGAAACAAATACATTGATGTTTGGTGCAAAACCTAGATTCACAAGAAAGAAAAGATAAATATAATAAGAAAATTAAAATATTCAAAATTATACCTTTTGAAAATATAATAATGACTACATACTTACAAAACATAATTTCTAAATGATTCTATTTGATTCCTCAAAAAATAAAGATAAAGTGTTTTTTTGTCAGAAAAAGTGTTTTTATGTCAGAATTTTAATAGATGCGAAGGAGACTCCATTGTGGGTATGATTTAAGACTAGAGGGGTTCTATCCAAGGGGGTTTGATCTAAGGGGGTCTTATCTAACCTTCTTCAATTAAAAGTCTTTATATGGAACCCCTCAAGGCTTAGATAATTATTTTTTCTATAAAATAATATGATTTTAGGAAAAAATATGAAACATAATGACACGAGAATGACAACAACATGAATTACCTCACCATTTCTACAATCAAGGTGAAACCAATGTAATACTAACCAATCATGAAATGAAGTCACCATGATGAACTTACAGGAGAAGAAAATTGTACCCAATCAATGATCAGGTACTAACCCATGACCATGTTCTCTCACAAAACCACACAAGAGAGGGATGAGGAAATCATTGACCTCCAATACCCACCAAGACAATCTCATAACTCAAATAAAGTCTATAGAAACTATTGTCACATAAAAATGCACCTTGTTGAACATAGGCTCAACATTCTAATGACACAATGGAAATGACCTCAAGGTGTGGGACCTTGCAAACTAAGGTCAAGTCTCTGGATAAGTTTGAATTCCTCTTCTAATCTATGTGTGAATGTGTTGGTCCAATCCAACACATTAAATCCTACCACTACCCTACTCTAACAACTTGCAAGGGAAAAGGGATAGAAGGAATGCATGAAAGGGAAATGGAAGGTGATACACCAAGATACAAAATTATTTCTCCCCCCTTCAAGACAACACAAGATGTGAATAAAAGAAGCCAAAAGGGATACATAAATCTTTACTTTGTGAAGTTTAAAGATAACATGAAGTTTAGTGTTTGTTAGATGCTACAAAGGAAAGATAATCTCAAAAAAACAATCACAAAAAATAAAACACAACCATACATAAATGAGATAACATAAAGAACTCTGAATATAGAGGTAAGAGAGCATACACATCATGTTACAACCAAGAGGAGGTAAGATAGGCCATTTTCATTAACATAAAGGCATGAAGCCAACTTTTACAATGGAATAATACAGAAATGAAATTTTTGCTACAAAAAATTGTGAGCGGAGCTTAAAGGAAGAACCCCTAAAATAAACACAACACTTTCCATTATAGATCGAGCATAACTTAGATGACTATGGATTAAACCCTAACAATTAACAATCAATAAAATTTTGATCAGACAAAGGTTGACAAGATCAATCTATTAAAATATGTGTGAAGGTAAATCTGGATGACCTAGATGGGCATGCCATACCTTTGTAATGAAGGCTAAAAGCAAAAATGCTTCCAAAATACCCTATGAAATCAATGATTCTGGGTATGGAACAAGTAGGAAGGGACAATAACTAGAAATAAATGAGCATGGGTGCCCATAATCCCACCTACAAAAGTCAAGAGATTCAATAAATGTTGTCCTTGAAGCCACAAAATAGAAACAGGTAGCTATGAAGGTGGTTCAAGAATTAATGACACCATTGTAAAGAAACACACAATTTTATGGAATTGTCAGGCCTTTGGGCTCAAAAGAATCATTGGTTTGCATTAAACGACCTAGATATGTGAAAGAGAGTCCTTTTCAGAGATTGGGCGTTGGGCTTGCCTCATATCGTATATCAAAAGCTAGAAAGAAGAACATCAAAATTGCAAACCACGAAGGTTAATTCTTGTTGAGTGTCAAAGTTCGAAGAGGAGGCATACATCCTTCTGTGATTGTGAAAGGAGTAAGATGGAATCTCGATACTCGATGTCTGAAAGATCCAGACTTAATCAAATCTTTCAAAGGATTTGTTAGAAATTGGAGATAGGAAGAAGAGAAGTGGAAGATTGAAAGCCTGATTCTTGAAAGCCAAAGAGTGAGGTTGGGGATTGAGAATTGGATGGATGTCTAAGCAGTGAGAAGGAAAGATAAAGGGAGATAAGGAAGAAATGACACCCACAAGTTTGAAAACTTGAGACAAGCAAATATCGAAAAGACCTAATTGGGCTTCAGAGATCAAAGGGAAGGCTTGAGGTTATCAGAAGGAAGCAATAAGGGTTAAAAGTTAAGGTCAATGGCCGAAACCTAAAACATTTAGGTGAAATATGGGAAAAGAAGGCTAAAGAGATGGAGGATTGGGAGTGATAAAGAAGGTATGCAAGTATGAAGGTAAGTGAAAGTCTGAAAGTTTGAAAACTTGGGACAACCAATTTTGGAACCTTTTCAAGGAATATTCATGCAAGATGACCTATTTAGGATCTATTACATTGGTTTTCAATGATGGGTCATATAGAGTGGCATGAAATGATAATATTTTGGTAAATTTTGTGGGATGATTGCTTGCTAATCATGGAATCTAGAGGCCTTATCAGTCCATTAGGCACAAAGTCATAAGGGGAACTTGCAACAATATGATTTCAAGGGAAAAACAAAACATGTGCAATCTACACTTTGGGGAAAGAAAAAAGCTATAAACATACATTCCCTTAAGGAGAATGCAGGGTGTGCAAACACACTTCTTGGAAAACAACAACTAAGCTAATATATACATGAAACTCAAAACCTTCAGAAAAAAAAGGTTTGAGGTGAATCCATCTAACTAAGATTGGAAGAACCTCACCATCCAACCTAGAGAGATGGAATAAATTAGCCTCCTTACAACTGGTGATGACATATGGACCACTCTAAATGACAACAAACTTGGTATGTTGTCCAACTTTGGCTCTGTTTGCATCCCATTTCAACACTAAGTCTCCCTCTTGGAACACTCTATGAACTACTTTTTTTTTAATCAAAATTTCTTTTGACTTGTGCTTGATGAGTCTCAAGGGTCTCAATAGCCTTGTTCTTGTTCTCTTCCAACTCCATTATCTTTTCCATCCTTACCATCATAACATCATTTCCTTCCAACTCTAGCTGGTGTGCCAAATCAAGAGAAGGAAGCTCCAATGATAATGGTAACCTTTCCTCTCTTCCATAAACTAGCATAAAAGGAGAGTTACCAATTGCTCTCTTAGGAGTAATTCTATTTTCCCAAAGGGCTATCTTTAGTTTTCTATGCCAAACTCTTTGATTATCCTCAATGGTTCTCTTGATAATCTTGATGAGGTTCTTGTTTGAAGACTTAGTGAGCCCATTACCTTAAGGGTAATAATTTGATGAGGTCTTCAAATATATGCTATGCTTGACTTCCCAATCATTGATTAGAGAACTAACAAAAACCTTGGCATTATAAGAGATGATGGTGGAAGGAGTGTCAAACTTGGTAATGATTCCTTCAAGGAAATCTAAAATTGAAGAATTAGTGGCATCCCTTAAAGCAATTGCCTCTATCCACCTGGTGAAGTAGATTGTGGTTGTTAAAATCCATTTATGACCAACAACACTTGATGGTGGATTTATCATGCCACTAAAATCCAAGTCCTACTGTGTGAATGGCTATTCAACTTGAATGGGATGAAGAGGGAGGGCAATCAAATTTTTCTTTCTAAAGAAGAAAGAACATTTCATGCAATTTATCACTCATTTGTGAGCATCATTGAACAAGGTTGGCCAATAATATACAACCCTCATGATCTTTGCAATAGAGGTCCTTGCAAAAAAATGGTTTCCTGAAGAGCCATCATGGAATTCTTCCAATAGTCTATTGACCTGATCTACCTCTATGCATCTTAATAGGACCCCATTGGGATCCTTCTTGAAAGTATGTCATACACTATGAAATAGGGAATTGAATGTAATATGAAATGTCTTCTCTTGGTCCTACTCAAACCTAGAGGATATCTACCTTCTTGCAAGAATATAGTCATATCATTCACCCAACTACCTTGGATATTTGCATTTGTTTGGGGCTCCTACTACTCAAGGGAAACCTTTGAAGGTTCCTCAAATGTTGACACCAACTTTTCACACAACCCTTTGCCTCTTACTAGATTGGTGATTTTTATGTCAACATCATACTCCATCACCTTAGTCATCCATCCATCTCTCTTTTCGTTGATATATCTGCTTAACAAAAATTCCTTGACACTAGCATGGGGCACCATTAAATGAATCTTGTTGTTACATAACATATTTATAAACTTTTTCAATGCCCTAACAACAACAAGATCTTGCTTCTCAACATAGTTTTACTTGGCTTCATATTCCTTAATCCCTTTCGCTGAAGAAAGCAATGGGTTGCTCCAAATTTTCATTTTTCAACTGAGTTAGGATAGCTGATATGCTTACTTCACCTCTAAAGCTGTAAAGGATGAAATTCCTATCATAATTGGGATTGACAATGGTAGGATATTGAGCAATTTCATGTTTGATAGCCTCAAGGGTAACTTCCTTGGTCCATTTGAAAATTGTACTTTTCTTGAGCATGGAAGTAAGGGGATTTACCAATGATCAAGATTTGGAATAAATCTTCTCACAAAATTAATTGGGCCTAATAAACTTTGCATTCCTTTCTTGTGACTGGGAAGTGGGATAGCCATGATGGAGTCTACTCTTGTTGGATCAATGACCAATCCATCCTTTGAAACAATATTCCCAAGAATTTTTCTCTATCAGTGGCAAAGATACATTTACTTGGGTTTAGGGAAATACCATGTTCCCTACATTTTTGAAATACCTATTCAAGGTGACTGAAGTGGTCTCTTGCATGTTTTGAAAATGTAGTTGTGTCATCCAAGGAGACCAAAACAAACTATTTGAAGACACCTTAAAATTCCATGTACATGGCTCTCTGAAAAGTGGCACCTACATTGGTTAAACCAAAAGGAATATTGCAATAAGAATAGGTGCGCCACTTTATGGTGAAGGTTGTCTTGTGTTGATTAGATTCTTGGACCAAAATCTGATTGTAGCCTGAGTAACCATCCATGAAAGAAAATATTTTTGAACCACTAACCCTCTATAGAATTTTCTCCATAGAATGAAGAGGATAGTGATCCTTTAGAGAGGCCCTATTTGGGTCTTTAAAATCCACACAAAGCCTGATTTACCCATTCTTCTTTTTGACA
>VDFB02151085.1:0-84356 GCA_007258455.2 Sequoia sempervirens
TTTAGGTTGTTTGAAAGGTTGTTGATATAAGGTCAATTGACATGTTTGTGAATGATCAAAAGTTTTATTTTTCATTTAAAAGTTTGTTGTTTTGATTTTGATTTTGTGTTTGAAGTTTTCTTTTGTTGATTGTTGTGGTTGTTTCTATTTGTATTGCCAAAGGATGAAAGTGACGATTGATTTATTATGTATGAGATTATTTTGGGTGAAAGTGAAATGGGACAAATGGATTTTTTCAAATATTTGGATGTTTTTGAAATGTTATGAGGTTGTTTGTTTGGATTTTCAGGTTATTTAAATGTTTTTGTGTTTTTGTGTCTCGGGGGCTAATCAAATATTAGCCTTGCCTACGTTTAAGCTTAGAGATGACGTAGTTCGAATACCATGTTTTGGACATATTTTTGACTCTTATGTGTGTTTGGGGATTTTGATATGTTCTGAATGTTTTTGGATTTTCACATGTTTTTTTGAATGTTTTTGGATTTTTCACATGATTTCAACTATTTGGATATGGATATGTGTAATGATATCAATGATTTGTTTTGGGATTTTGTTGAAAACCAAGCTAGGGTTGATTGATCGGATTGATGGATTGATGATGATAACATTGTTAAGGATACACAACAATGCAAGGATAGTGTTAAGAAACACAAGGATTAGGATGGATATCCCAAGATGAGGATGAATTGATTGGATTTGATTGGATTTGATTGATGATGATAACATTGTTGAGGATACACAACAATGCAAGGATAGTGTTAAGCAACAAAAGGATTGGAAAGGATATCCCAAGATGATAATGGATTGATTGGATTTGATTGATCAAGACTGATCAAGCTCATTTTGGAACAAAATTGGTTTGAATGATTTGATGTGATGCTTAAGTGTAAATTAGATGTGATTGATATTGATTGTTTGGATTGATATTTTATGAAAGATAAAACTTGATAAGGAACATCTTCTTGTAAAAATATGCCATGGGTTTGTGATTAGGATTTTTTTTGGTTCACAAATGCTTTGACCAATTTTTTTTATGTTTGCCTATGTTCGGATCACCATGCATAAGTTGGAAGAGATAGATCAAAATTTAGTCTCAAAGGAAGATGTAAATATCCGCCCCTAGTGTCTAGCAATGTATGGAATTCCATTGGTGGATGCTTGGATGGATTTATGGATTGAGTGATATGGTAAGCACACAAAGGATGCCAAGGATTATCTTGTGATAAGGTTCTCAAATAGAGAATGCTCATTTGGATAGTGCTTCATGGCTGAGATAATGTTGGGTAGGATAGGATCAATGAAATTGACCCATGTCAAGATGCTTACCATAAGCAAGTGTAAAGTGTGCACCAAACTTTGTCAAGATCAAGATAATTTGGATGATGGATGCAAATGGATGAAAATGGGTTGGATAAATGGTTAATGGATGAATGGTTTTATTATGGATAAGATGGATGGAATGTTGGATTTATTATGGATGGAATATTGGATTTATTATGGATGGGATGAGATGCTTTCATTTGAATAGATCCATATGACAATCGATTCTACTCATGATTCATTTTTTCTAGGTTTTCATCATGGTACCTGCCTAGAGCGCCGCCCATGCAATTTTCATTGGAGGATGATTTTATTTTTTTATTTTTTCTGAAAGATTTTAAGCTCATGTTGAACCGACTTGTGGTGTTGATGTAGATACTTCTATCATAATGTGCCATCGATATCCTACTTGAAGAAGCTTCTTTGCCAAGATACGTGCACTTGAATACAAATTTTGAGATTCTTGATCTACTTTGTTGATACTAGAGTTAACTCTATCTTTATGCACACATCACAATAGAATTCCTTCTGAATCCTTATGATGAAGGGTTGCTACCAATACATGGCCAATGTAAGAATTGGATATCATGCATGTAGGATTGGATAGTGGAGTGTTTTTAGGAATAAGAGATGGATTGGTTGATAGATTGGAACCTTTGGCTTTCCAAACTTGGGAAGATGAGCAACGATGGGTGGATATGGAAGTGTGCATGGAATTAGGAAGAAATGCTTGATATACTTTGTATGTCGCTTGGGAAGTCTGCTTTTGTATTTTTGGACGTCTTTGATTTATACATTTCCCTTTTTAATTTTTCCCCATAGTTTCTTTGACTAATAGTGTTTGATATAGATACTCTTTCTTTTTATTTTTTGGTATCCATGTGTATTTGATTTGTCGATTATTCTTCCCAAATTATTTTTCTTTGATAAAGTTCTTTGTGCTTTGATTCAAATTTTTCTTTTGATGTTGGTCCCAATTCGTGGATTGGGTGATGGGTGGATGAATATTCATGACGTGCTTGGTTGTAGTATTGGCACTATTTCATCATAAGGATTCTTCATGCTCCCTATGTTGATGTTTGCACTAGATAAAATTGCCCCCAATATTATAGAGGTATCACTAATATTTTTAGATCCCTTAATTGTTGAATAACCAAGAACTTGATGCTTAGGATTTCCAATAATCTGCACTGGTTCTAAGATACCTTGTTCATGTAGGCCAAATCCTCTACCTCGATAATTCATTTGATGAAACATTTTATTTGTAATAGGATATGATTTACCTTGCAAACAAGGTGCTAATCCTTCTCTTCTCTATTGTGGATCTTCAAAGGTGATAAATTTTCCATTGATAAGATAGCTTTCACTAAAAAAGGTAAGTGATCCAAGTTTATAAGTGATAGAATCCCCCATAAGTGGGATAACTTCCTGATTCATATCTTTGGCTTGATCTTGTAAAATGTCAGATTTTAATGCTTCTTCAAGAGGTATTGATGATACACTGTCCACATAAAAGTATTCCTCATGATTGATTTTTGATATGCCTTCATAGGATGTTTTTTATTCAAAACTTCTCTAGAGGCCTTCTTCATGACCCATTTCTGATATGTCTCTAGATTTTTCTATATCTTGATCATTTTATAAATGTTAAGAGTAGGAGGATCTTGTTCCTTGGTAATGATATCAAGAGTATGAGACTCTCATTTTGAATGAATATCATCTACATGTCCATCCAAAGAAAGCATCTCATGGGTAGATGGAGGAGTATGTGTTATATGGGTATGATCATTATTTACGTCATCTTGTATAGATAGGAGAGTGCCCATTAGATTATTTTAGTATCATGGAGATACAAATTCTTGATCTTGGTTAATGTTGGAATTGGTTCTAACATACTTTGGATCTAGTTATTGACATGGGTCAATTCAAAGGATGGGTTGCTTATAAAGGGTTCTTGGATATCTTCATTAGGCATGGGAAAAGGATCAATATCCTCTTAATCTTTGAGTGGAATTGGACCAAATGTTGAGTTGAGTATCCCTTTAGTATTTGTAACCATTAGGTCAAAGGATGTTGAAATATGTCTTGGAAAGGACCATTTCTAGACTTTGGTGAAAGATGTTGATCATGCTTTGGAATTAATTCTTGAGATATGTCCTCTAACACATTAGGTGATGTAGAGACATTTTCAACATGATCATTGGTCGATGGATCATGGATTGTGTCAATAGGATCAAATAATTCTAACACTCCTTGAAATAGATCATTGTTGAATATTGTTGAGGGGTTTTTATCATGACTAAACAGTGACTCTTGATGTATGTTGAGTTGATCATTGGATGAGGTAGAAAGATCTTGATATCCAACCTCTTGTTGAGATGATTCTTGTTGTGATTGATCTTGGAGATGTGGTGATTGATCTTCAAGATGTGGTGATTGGGTTTTTTGTTGATGTTGTTGATCTTGATATCCAACCTCTTGACATTGGAGATATTATTTTTGATGTGGTTGTGGAAACAACTCAATGCTTTGATGACATGGTTTAGCCAATGGAAGAGTGTATTGATTTTTGGGTGGAGATGTCTCTTGGTGCAATGAATCAACTATTTTGGTAAGTGTAGCAATTTGATATCACAAAATTTGATCTTGATTTTGATCTTGACACCCTTGATATAGTTGATTTGGTTTTTGTTCAAGTAGATTTGGAATGTATACTTGTGGTCTTTGTATGGGATCATGGACAAATTGATTTTGGACAATGTTCTAATTTGGGATGATGTTTGCATTTGGCATTATAGGTTGAAATTGATCATTGTTGTGGTTGGGAATATCATTGCCTTGATTTAGGTAACTTTGATCTTGCATGGTGTTACCTTGACTTGGATCAATACATGGAGTTGTTAACATATTGTTTGGACTTTGAACAAAATTTGTATGATTTGAAAACATATCTATCCCAAAGTTTACCAAGTGTGAATTTTAAATTTTCATGTTTAGTAAACTTGTAATTGGTATAGTCACATTTGGCATGTATGGATTGGATGAGAGAATGCTATTTTGTTGAAGACTCATGTGTTGATCATTTGGTTGATAGATTTGTAGGTTTTGACTTTGGTTTCAATCTACCATAGGGAAAGGTGTTCTAAAATTTAGATTGGGCATACTCACATTTGTTGGATCATTGAAGTTTGTAGGAGATAATGATGCCATGTATGGGTTGTATAAATGTGAGTTTTCATAATCAATTGGAATTGTAAGGCTTTGATATTTTGGCTGATTTAGATTAGTCATGATGTATGGAGAAAGTATAATTTTTTCTTGTGTTTTGACCTTTTTTACCTCTAAGGGATTTTGGACCAATGATGAGATGAAGGACATGAAAGGGGTGAATGATATGGTTGTTGAAATTTTAGGAACTTTGGTCAATACTAGACATAGGGTTTGATTTTGATGTTTTGATTTTGGATAATGAACTTGTGAATCCCAAGATGTTAGATGTGATCTTTAGGATAAACTTGTTCAAAGGGGCGATAATTTAACTAAGTGTGTGAGAAAGGATTTATCCACACACACCTAACTAAACATATGATTTTGATTTGGTTTAAGGATGTACCAAATTCTAGATAATGATGTTTCCAAAGCTCTAAAGTTTTTTGTGGGATGGAGACAATAAATATTTAGGATGGATGAAGTGTTTGATTTGATCCTAAATGAACCTAAGGAGAACCTTGTTTACAAGACCAAGATAGTGAAGAACATTCTTTAACCTATGAGTAGTTCAAACCAAAAAACCAATTTTTTTCTTGGAAGATCATAAGACAAAAGATAACAAGCACATGTGTGGGGTTCAATTGATTTAATCTTGGTTAATGAATTTCTTTTACCACATCCACACTTTCTTGCTTAGCTTGTCAAATTGAATGTCTATGTCTCAACTCCTTTTCATCCCACAAGGTCCATTATGTGAAAATCAAGGAATCAAAGGCACAATTTACCTAATATCGACTTTAAAGAGATAAAATTCAGATATAGGCCTAAATATTTAGAATCCTCTAAGGATAGAATCCTTAGGGCCAAGCAGTAATACTTGGAATTTTCAAAGGTATTTTCTCTTTCTAAAGAGTTTGGAATTTGATGAACTTGTTGAATGTTTGTTTCCAAGTTTTGAGATTTCAAGCAAAGTATTTAACTGACTCACAGATTGCATAGCCCTAGGATAGAAAAGAAAATATTTGTTGAGTTCCCACTTGGATTTCTCTAGCTGCACTTATTCAGAGCAGATTATTAGAAGCTTGACCACACTAGTTCCCCTCCATGGCACTCACTTCTATGGGTCATCCAAGCTTCAAGTTCTCATGAATCTCCCATGATAAAATTTTCATCTCTACTAAGAACCACAAGTATGTGGGACGACTTTAGAGGATCGACCTCCTGACATCAACAAATAGTAGGGATTTTTGTCTTTTATACAAATTGGTTCGTAGTCAAGCCACCCGTTCAGATGGCCACATGAGAGGCAAGATCAACCCATATAAAGAGTATCACCTGCTTGTTCGTAGGAGCACCTGTAATGATGAGTTTTCTCAACATTCAAATTTATATACTGGTTGGGAGTAACTTGGCATTTTTCTCTTTACCAGTTTGAGTCGTTCCCTTGGGCTAAGAACTTTTTCCCACCAAACCAGACCCTCTAAAGGTAAACAACAATGAAGTACATTTGTAGTTCAACCACCTAACACACTTAGGAGGGAACACACACAATTCCTTTTCTTCATTTTCGTATGATTTGTTCAATTTTAAACCCAAAATTGAAGTGTGGAGGCAATCTTTTAGACAACCTAATATCACTAAAATTCTTTTGATTCTCAAGATTACCGTGAAGTGCAAGAGAAGTGCATCCGCATTTGAATGATATTAGTTTGTAAAAAAGATTACAAAAAAAGTAAACACGAGTTTGTTTTAAATCCTCAAAGGAAATAATGAGTTCTTTTTATAGCACCAAAACCAAATGTTGAAGTTGCTTGTTCAATTTTAGACCAAATTGAAATTCTAGTAAGTGTCTAAGGCTCAATTTTAACCAACTTTGAAAAAATCAATCACTAATTAATTTTGAACAAAAATTGATCTAGTTGGCCTAAAACAGAAAACAAAAGCAACCAAAAATACTCTAGACTATTACAATAAGCATTTAATTTTTATTTTTTCAAGTTCGAGTTCAATTCTCCAATTCAAATCTGCTTGTTATTTTTTTGGATTTGCTCTGCTTTGCTACTATGTTATCTTCAAGAAATTTGCAAATCATTTATCAACATATTCAAATCTACAAATCATAAATTGACATGTTTAACAAAAATTTAAGAAAATAGATGTTAAAAATGACAATTCACTAATTTTTCCCTCAAAGAAAATGATATTATTCAGTCATCTACAACCTTTATGATTCACCCCTCTGAGTAATTTTTTTTTTTCTTTAGATGCAAAATCTTCAAATTTTCAGCAGTAAAACCATATATAACAATATTAATGTAGAGAAACATCAAATTTTGAGATTGAACAACAATAACATATACATAAAGGGTATGTGCAGGATCATCATGGAAAAAGCAGGCCCTTAAGTGGTGAAAAATTTAGAAAAATCAGAGTTAGGCAACTTGACATAAAAAATTGAATAAGTTATCTATATTATTTCAAAAATATTTAAGAATAGAATCGATAGCAAATTGAATGTAGTTTCTAAACTACTAGGTTTTTTTAAAATCTATTTGGTGAGAATTTGAAATTTCAATGCAGAGTACTTAAATTTTAGGGAAAAAATAAGAACTAGGTGTCTATCTAACCACCCTAACCACAATAAAATAATAATATTTTTTATAATATTTTATATATAAGTAGAGGACTCATTTCCATGTGATGCATATTTTTGTAATTTTTTCCAAGTAAATAATTAATTATGAATTTTTTATTTCACCTTTTGAAAAATATAAAAACTCCTATGTTTGACCACCTTAACTTTGGTCAAAACTTCATGAAATTCAATATATATATTTTTTAATACTATAGTATGTGAATCATAGAATGTCACACATGTTTCAAATTCAAAAAATGTGATACCGTTTGAAAGCTATAGATGTTTTTCAATCAACCTGTCAATCAGGACTTTAGTCGTAATTCAAATAGAAAATGAATAATAATTATTTATTAAATTCAAAGTAAAGCATAATTTATATTGATGGAAAGTTGTGAATCTCGTTTAAAAACCCTTTTCGTTTCAACAATTTTGGGTTAAAAAAAAGTCATCAGCCACATACCCTACACATACCCATCATATTGCCACTTTTTGGCCCGTTATAATCCTACACACACTCAAAACCTTTAACAATATTTAAAATGATAGCCAAAATCAAAAGAACTAACCTCAAGATTACATTCAAAGTGAGCTTACAAAACTCAATAAATCTGATAGAACAATCAATATCAATTTCTTATTTTTGGTGTACCTGTGCAGCCACTCATTACGTCCAAATATGAAACATACTTGCCAACAATGCCAACCTTCTTTGTTCATTTTTTCCAATAGAATCTGCTACATTAGGCCATCTAATTTCCAATCAATGTTGCACACCTACCAATGTTACTTCATTTAGGAGCTTCTTTTTCCACATTGCTCTGGTTCTTGGAGGTGACAACCGACTTAAATGTGTGAACTTTAAACTTGTGGATAAGAAGTGATCAAAGAGATAACGCGTTTTGTACCAGTGTAGTTGTTGTGATCTTGTTAGTGTAGTTGTTGACCTTTTTTCACCTCTACAATAAAATACAGATAATGATAGACTCCTACAATGGGCACGAGTGATGTTGATAATAGAGATATTTTCAAGCTGATAGAAGGCACAAGTGTAACAAGAATAATGAGGGTATTTCTTGGAATTTAGTCTTAAGAATGTGGAATCCAAGAGTTCCTTTGGAAAAATATTGATATTTGGATTCCATTCATCGATGATACGCCATATGGTAGTTGAAGATGAACTTTAAATGATATGCCATATGGTATTGTTGCTGGTCATGACCCATTTTACTACTGCATAAGCATATTCAATGGTGGAAAGAAACCATGTGATTAAGAGTAAACAAGGATTAGTTGCCAAAATGTAAATGTAAATATTGAGTTCCCACTTGTCGCAAGACAATAATTATAATTTGGCAGTAGTTACAAAGGAACAGTAGCACCAAAATGAGATGGTGATATCTTTGGAAAGAGAGCTGGAGTAGGTAATGAGCCTTAGAGGGGGTTATGTTCTCAGAAAGAAGACAATATTGAAGAGTGACCATTTTCCTAGATTCCAGAACAAGAGGTTACAGCCTCAAATTGAAGATGCTTCCAATTATAGATGGGTTGGTTCATTACCTATTCATGGTGTCACCATTCCAACTATTCGAGGAATTCACAATGTGCTTGACCTCATTGGAGCTCTCAAGAATGGGAAATAGAAACATGTGCTTTAGCACAATCTTCGAGAGGAGCCAATTGTTTACATTAATAAAAGGCCTTTTGTTTTGTGTAAAGTTGAGTATCCATTTTCCAACCTTGAATACACAGGAATCGATAGAGCTAGAGTTTAAATTGAAGCTCGTTTGAAAGAGGACATACTATAGGAAGTTGCATGTTATGGAAACAAAATTCTTGTCTCGGATGAGTTGCTAGATGGTCAAATGGTGGACCAATGGGAACCAATGGGTGGAGGCTCCGTGTAGACTCCTTTACATGTACATTTAGATCTACAACATGAAGGTTACTTTGTTGACTATGGGAAAATTCCTATCACAGATGAGAAATCACCCAAAGAGTGAGACTTTGAATTGTTGGTGCATAGAGTTTTACAAGCAGATATCAACATGGAAATTATGTTCAATTGTCAAATGGGCCAAGGGTGGACAACTACTGTGATGGTTATTAGCACATTGGTTTACCTCCACCATAGTGGAGCATCAAGAATTCCAAGGAAAAATTCCATTAGACAAGTTTTGGAATCTGAATCAGATTCAATAGATGAGTGTACCAATGGAGAGTGTGTGGAGCAGGTGGATTACTAAGATCACCTCTTGTGCATAAAAGAAAACTAGATTGAGGGAGTGAGCTACCAAAAACCACCAAACACTAACCAACGAAAAATGACAAATTTTATGATGCTCTAATCGATATATAATTTGGAAAATAATTAGAGTTCTGACAATACAATTCAAAATACATAAAGTGGATTTAATGCTACCAAACACTAACTAGCTAACAAAGACAGATTTTATGATGCCCCAATCGATATAGAACTTGGAAAATAATCAATGATAAAATTCGAATGCACATCAAATCAAATAAATTTTGAATATTTATTTAGTAATTGCAAGGATTACCTTTGGTCTTATCATCATGCAGTGCACTGTGCTTGTTCCTCAAGGAAGAAAATGTGTGACTAAGATAAATGCATTCAAATTTAGCGATTGCACCGGTTACTTCTTCCCAAAAGCATGGCTTTAATTTTGTGATTAGACGTTTGAAATGATCCTTCACAACAATGTGTCCCAGTAATGCAGAGAGGATTGGGATAGAGTATGGCAGTGATTGTTGGCCAAGCAGTAATAGCAATTATCACCAAATAAATTTTCAAAAAAAATGTATAGTGATTAATCACGTTGTGATAAGGAGTACAAATACAATCAAGAGAAAGAATCCCCATACCAAAATCAAAGGAATTTGATTCGGAAAGATGTTAGATTTTTATTTTTAAGATCACAAAAAGTTAAAATTACTTGAAACAAATAATAACTTCCTGTAAATTATAGCCACCTTTCCGTTCCATGCCCCATGGTGGGTGCCAAAATGTGAAGACTAAAATCTACATTGATCAAAGATTGAAAAATATGTGTTAAATCAGTCAACATTGAACAAATGAGATAAAAGCCTTCCCCATGAAATTGTGGAGAAAATGTAAAGGAAATGACTATATTATCAAACTAAACATGAAATCTATTCCTAAACTACTCAAGCCATCATCCCATAGGAAGATTGGTGGCTACTTTGATGTGGAAAGTAGCCCTTTCCCAACCCCTTTTGATAAGCTTCTTGATCTTGATAAGAAGATGGAAAGATGACTTTGATGCAAAATGATAATAACAACAAGCTAAGATGGGATGAAAATGCAAGTGATGAGTGCCTATAGTGCAAATACTAAGATTTTGGATGGATTGTGGAGTAGAAGTGCCTTGTATTTATAGGTTGAAGGTTTGAAAGTTGGAGAGATGGGAGGAATGTGGGACTAAAGAAGATCCAATGATATTGTGACACTTGTCACATGGCTAGTGGAGGAAGGTGGAGCACATTTTGGAGAATGTGCATGGTTAATGCATGCAGTTGAGGATTTGAGAGGTGTAAGAAAGATTAATGCACTTGTAAGAGGAATTAAATGAATATGGCTGAAATGTTTTGGAGGGAAATGGTTTGGACAAGAAATTCAAAATAAGTGGAGTAAATGAAGGAATATTCTCAAATAATATGCCTTAGTGAGGGAAAATAAGGTATTTAGTTAATTAAAGAAATTGATTTTCATGAATGTGCAAGTGGGTGAGTTAGTCAGGGGTTTAAATAAAGGTTTGACCCAGGTTGAGTCAAAATCTAGAAAAATGATGGATTAGTATTACGATTTAGTTAATTTAGGATTAATTAACTTGAATGAAATTAGTTGATTTATGACATTTAATTTAAATGTTTTGGTTTATTTAAATCAAATGAGAGGATGTTAGAACATTAGTATTTTAATTAAATATATTTATCCTTGGAATCCTTTGTGTGCTTACCATATCCCTCCATCTATACATTCATACAAGCATCCACCAATGGAATTCCATACATTGCTAGACACTGGGGGCAGATATTTTACATCTTGCTTTGGGACTAAATATTGATCTATCTCTTCCGACTTATGTGGTGATCCGAACATAGGCGAATGTAAAAAAATAATGGTCAAAGCATTTGTGAGCCAAAAAAAATCCTAATCACAAACCCATGGCATATTTTGACAAGAAGATATTCCTTATCAAGCTTTATCTTTCATCAAACATCAATCCAAACAATCAATATCAGTCACATCTAATTTACACTTTAGCATCACATCAAATCATTCAAACCAATTTTGTTCCAAACTAAGCTTCATCAATCTTGATCAATCAAATCCAATCAATCCATTATCATCTTGGGACATTCTTTGAAATCCTTTTCTTTCTTAACACTATCCTTACATTATTATGTATCCTCAAAAATTTTATCATCATCAATCTTGATCAATCAAATCCATTCAATTCAAAATCATCTTGGGATATTCATCCTAATCCTTGTGTTTCTTAACACTATCCATGCATTGTTGTGTATCCTCAATAATGTTATCATCATCAATCCATCAATCTGATCAATCAACCCTAGCTTGGTTTTCAACAAAATCCCAAAACCAATCGCTAATATCATTACACATATCCATATCCAAATCATCAAAATCATGTGAAAAATCCAAAAACATTCAAAAAAATGCAAAAATCCAAAAACATTCAAAACATATCCAAATCCCAAAACACTCACAAAAGTTAAAAAAATATCAAAAACATGGTATTCGAACTATGTCATCTTTGAGCTTAAACGTAGGCAAGGCTAATCTTTGATTAGCCCCTGAGACACAAAAACACAAAAACATTTAAATAACTTGAAAATAAAAAAAATAGCCTCATACCATTTTAAAAACATTAAAAGCATCCAAATATTTGAAAAAATCGATTCGTCCCATTTTGTTTTCACCTACAATAATCTCATCCATAATAAATCAATCGTCACTTTCATCCTTTAGCAAGACAAATAGAAACAACCACAACAATTAGCAAAAGCAAACTGCAAAAATGTGAAGACTAAAATCTACATTGATCAAAGATTGACAAATATGAGTTAAATTTGTCAACATTGAACAAATGAAATAAAATCCTTCCCCATGAAATTGTTGAGAAAATGTAAAGGAAATGACTATATTATCAAAATAAAACATGAAACTATAAGCAAGATGAACATGAAATCTATTCCTAAACTACTCAAGCCATCATCCCATAGGGGGATTGGTGCTACTTTGATGTGAAAATTAGCCCTTTCCCAACCCCTTTTGATAAGCTTCTTGATCTTGATAAGATGATGCAAAAATGACTTTGATGCAAAATGATAAGTGATGAGTGCCTATAGTGCAGATACTAAGATTGTGGATGAATGTGGAGTAGAAGTTTCTTGTATTTATAGGTTGAAGGTTTGAAAGGAGAGATGGGAGGAATGTGGGACTAAAGAAGAACCAATGATATTGTGACACTTGTCACATGGCTATCGGAGGAAGGTGGAGCACATTTTGGAGAATGTGCATGGTTAATGCATGTAGTTGAGGATTTGAGAGGTGTAAGAGAGATTAATGCACTTGTAAGAGGAATTAAATGAATATGGTTGATATGCTTAGGAGGGAAATGGTTTGGACAAGAAATTCAAATATACGGAGTAAATGAAGGAATATTCTCAAAGAATATGCCTTGGTGATGGAAAATAAGGTATTTAGTTAATTAAAGAAATTATGAGCCAAAAAACAAACCTAATCACAAATCCATGGTATATTTTGACAAGACGATGTTCCTTATCAAGCTTTATATTTCATCAAACATCAATCCAAACAATCAATATCAGTCACATCTAATTTACACTTCAACATCATATCAAATCATTCAAACCAATTTTTTTCCAAACTAAGCTTTGTCAGTCTTGATCAATCAAATCCAATATATCCATTATCATCTTGGGATATCCTTTCCAATCCTTGTGTTGCTTAACACTATCCTTACATTGTTGTGTATCCTCAACAATGTTATCATCATCAATCTTGATCAACCAATCCAATCAATTCATTTTCTTTGGATATCCATCCTAATCCATACGTTGCTTAACACTATCTTTGTATTGTTGTGTATCCTCAACATTGTTATCATTATCAATCCATCAATCCGATCAATCAACCCTAGCTTGGTTTTCAACAAAATCCCAAAAAAGATCATTGATATCATTACACATATCCATATCCAAATCATCAAAATCATGCGAAAAATCCAAAAACATTAAAAAAATCATGTGAAAATCCAAAAACATTCAAAACATATCCAAATCCCAAAACACTCATAAAAGTCAGAAAATCTTCAAAAACATGGTATTTGAACTATGTCGTCTCTGAGCTTAAACGTAGGCAAGGCTAATCTTTGATTAGCCCCTGAGACACAAAAACACAAAAACATTTAAATAACCTGAAAATCCAAAAAAAATAGCCTCATAACATTTCAAAAGCATCAAAAACATCGAAATATTTCAAAAAATCCACCTGTCCCATTTCATTTTCACCTCCAATAATCTCATCCATAATAAATCGATCGTCACTTTCATCCTTTGGCAATACAAATAGAAACAACCACAACAATCAGCAAAAGCAAACTACAAAAATGTGAAGACTAAAATCCGCATTGATCAAAGATTGACAAATATGAGTTAAATTCTTCAACATTGAACAAATGAAATAAAAGCCTTGCCCATGAAATTGTTGAGAAAATGTAAAGGAAATGAAAACATTATCAAACTAAAACATGAAACTATAAGCAAGATGAACATGAAATCTATTCCTAAACTACTCAAGCCATCATCCCATGGGGGATTGGTGCTACTTATATGTGGAAATTATCCCTTTCCCAACCCCTTTTGATAAGCTTCTTGATCTTGATAAGATGATGCAAAGATGAGTTTGATGCAAAATGATAAGTGATGAGTGCCTATAGTGCAACTACTAAGATTGTGGATGATTGTGAAGTAGAAGTTTCTTGTATTTATAGGTTGAAGGTTTGAAAGGAGAGATGGGAGGAATGTGGACTAAAGAAGAACCAATGATATTGTGACACTTGTCACATGGCTAGTGGAGGAAGGTGGAGCACATTTTGGAGAATGTGCATGGTTAATGCATGTTGGTGAGGATTTGAGAGGTGTAAGACAGATTAATGCACTTTTAAGAGGCATTAAATGAATATGGTTGAGATGTTTTGGAGGGAAATGGTTTGGATAAGAAAGTCAAATATGTGGAGTAAATGAAGGAATATTCTCAAAGAATATGCCTTGGTGAGGGAAAATAAGGTATTTAGTTAATTAAAGAAATTGTGAGCCACAAAAAAAACTAATCACAATTCCATGGCATATTTTGACAAGACGATGTTCCTTATCAAGATTTATCTTTAATCAAACATCAATCCAAACAATCAATATTAGTCACATCTAATTTACACTCCAGCATCATATCAAATCATTCAAACCGATTTTTTTCCAAACTAAGCTTCATCAGTCTTGATCAATCAAATCCATTATCATCTTGGGATATCCTTTCCAATCCTTGTGTTGCTTAACACTATGCTTACATTGTTGTGTATCCTCAACAATGTTATCATCATCAATATTCATCAATAAAATCCAATCAATTCATCATCATCTTTGGATATCCATCCTAATCCTTGTGTTGCTTAACACTATCCTTGTATTGTTGTGTATCCTCAACATTGTTATCATTATCAATCCATCAGTCCAATCAATCAACCCTAGCTTGGTTTTCAACAAAATCCCAAAATAGATCACTGATATCATTACACATATCCATATCCAAATTGTCAAAATCATGCGAAAACTCCAAAAAAATTTAAAAAATCATGCTAAAATCCAAAAACATTCAAAACATATCCAAATCCCAAAACGCTCATAAAAGTCAGAAAAATGTCAAAAACATGGTATTCGAACTATGTCATCTCTAAGCTTAAACGTAGGCAAGGCTAATATTTGATTAGCACCTAAGACACAAAAACACACACAAAAAAAAATATAACCGGAAAATCTAAAAAAAAAAGCCTCATAACATTTCAAAAACATCAAAACCATCCAAATATTTGAAAAAAGCCATCCATCCCATTTCGTTTTCACCTGCAATAATCTCATCCATAATAAATCGATCGTCAGTTTCATCCTTTGGCAATACAAATAGAAACAACCACAACAATCAGAAAAAGTAAATTGCAAAAATGTGAAGACTAAAATCTGCATTAATCAAAGATTGACAAATATGAGTTAAATTTGTCGACATTGAACACATGAAATAAAATCCTTCCCCATGAAATTGTTGAGAAAATGTAAAGGAAATGACTATATTATCAAACTAAAACATGAAACTATAATCAAGATGAAAATGAAATCTATTCATAAAATACTCAAGCCATCATCCCATAGGGGGATTGGTGCTATACTTTGATGTGGAAAGTAGCCCTTTTGTAACCTCTTTTGATAAGCTTCTTGATCTTGATAAGAAGATGCAAAGATGAATTTGATGCAAAATGATAATAACAACAAGCTAATGTGGGATTAAAAAGCAAGTGATGAGTGCCTATAGTGCACATACTAAGATTGTGGATGATTGTGGAGTATAAGTTCCTTGTATTTATAGGTTGAAGGTTTGAAAGAAGGAGAGATGGGTAGAATGTGGGACTAAAGAAGATCCAATTATATTGTGACACTTGTCACATGGCTAGTGGAGGAAGGTGGAGCACATTTTGGAGAATGTGCATGGTTAATGCATGTAGTTGAGGATTTGAGAGGTGTAAGAGAGATTAATGCACTTGTAAGAGGCATTAAATGAATATGGTTGAGATGTTTTGGAGGGAAATGGTTTGGACAAGAAAGACAAATAAGTGGAGTAAATGAAGGAATATTCTCAAAGAATATTCCTTGGTGAGGGAAAATAAGGTATTTAGTTAATTAAAGAAATTGATTTTCATGTGCAAGTGGGTGGGTTAGTTAGGGGTTTAGGTTTGACCCAGGTTGAGTCAAAAGCTAGAGAAATGAGGGATTAATATTAGGAGTTAATTAGTTTATGATTAATTAACTTGGATGAAATTAGTTGATTTATGACATTTAAATTAAATGTTTGGGTTTATTTAAATCAAATGAGAGGATACATTAGGATTTTAATTAAATATATTGATTTATTTAATTAAAAGAGATGACATTAGTTAGCAAGAATTGAATTGAATTACATCTGATACATGTAACCATTCATCATCATCTGAATTCTACACTCTCCATCATTATGAACAAAATCCCATTTGCCATTATGAATATATCATTTTTGCATGTATATCATTGACTGGAAAATGACAGAAAGTTTTGGTTCATTCTGCTTCTACACTCTACAACTCAATGTCTAAATTTATTGCAATAATATTTAAGTAACCATTAAAATATGAATACCTTTGTACAACTGGTTGTCTGATAGGTGTCTTGAAATTTTTCTTCTGGTTCTGGACCTATTTGACATTGCTCTTCTTATTTCCAATCTTCCTTTGCTCATTATTATTCTTTTTCGCATTGTTTGGAGTCTATTTTTCTTTTGAGCTTTCTCATTTTTCAAATCCTAATCATTCTTTGTTCTTGGAAGCCTTTTGACTAGCAAGCAAATCATCAAGCAAGGTGGAGCTCTTCTTGAATCTTTGCTTTCTCCATATCTATCCTCAAAGTCACAATATCTTCTTCAAGTCTTGAGCATTTTGTAAACTTGTCTTCCAATTTGGAATTCAAGTAGTCTTCAGCTCTTTTTCCCTGTTCAACTTGCACTTTTAGATTGGTGATTGTCTCATTTTATTGCTTGAGCTACTCATTTGTTTCCTTGAATCTTTCTTTAACTTTCTTGAGTTGATCCCTTACCTTCTTGATGCACTCATTTGCTTCCATAATATTTTCTTTCAGATCTCTATTCTCATATTCTACTTTATCTATATCATCAAGGGCTGATTTGGGTTCTCCTTCCATATCAACTTCACAATCTTCTTCAATAAACTCTTCCATTATGATATCTTTCAAAGGAATACGATATCTCCTAGTTTTCATGTGTTAAACTTCCAAGATCTACCTTGGATGTTAAGCCAATTGAAGGAACCTTGCTCTAATACCAATTGTTGAACACCCGAAATACTGAGAGGGTGGCGTGAATTAGTATTCACTGAAATTCATTAACTTCATCAAATTAAATATGGATTCAAATCATCTCATTAAACTTACAAAAATGGAAAAAAACAATTAAAGCATGCATCACATCAATAAACAAAAGAACACTAGATTTATGTGGAAAACCATTTAAAGGGAGAAACCATGGTGAGGATTAGCTCATAATGTATTATAACTGGTTACAATGGATTACAAAACGGAGGACTCATTGTCCAAAGACTCACTGTCTAGAAATAAAGGCTCTCTACCAAGGGCTCATTTCCAAAAGGACTCACTATCCAAAATAGAAAATAGAATAGAATGGCTCACTGCCAGAGATTTGAACTGCTAATAATGCATTTGCAACATGTTGAAGAAATAGTTCCAATTAGACTCATAAAACTGACTTTACACACTTCATACTGCACTACTATCACCTTTCACACTTATCACTACTTCACATCATCACACACAATCTCTACATACATTATTCAAATATTGAATCAACCTTCTATATATACCACAAACACCCATAACATCAATTAGGTTAGCCTAATTGCATGAGCTATGTAACACCATGACTTGTTGGCCAAAAACTCTAATATAGACACCTTATAGAAGGAACCAAAAAATGTTACTCATAAAAAATAGGTCCCCATGAATCCACTCCTTACATAACTTAGTATCACACAACCTCAAAACCCTTAGGTCAGCACCACATAGCAAAATTGGTGAAGCAACAACTAAATGCACCAACTATTCATCCACAACTCGACATGCAAACCACCAAACCACTTGACACTTGGATCACACAAACTTATAACATCCTGAAGAAATTCCTTGGAACCACACAACATAATAATCATCTGTAGTGGGATACAAAGCATTCCAATATGTACTCTACACCTGTAACTCTATCTCTGCAAAGCTCGATACTCTGTCATCAATATTTTCAGCTGTGAAAGACATAGAACCTTGAAACTTTGGATATAGAATTCCCCCACACATACCATGATTACCTATGAACTACATAACAAGATGATGCAATTAGGAGCAATACATAGCACAAAAATATTCCTCTATTATGCTGAACATGCATACTAAGACTGAGGAAATTTTTCCAAAACACTTATTCTTCTTTGGATTAATAGTTTTACATTTCTACAATGGGTTTCCATCAATGAAAACACCATACACCATCATATCACCATCATTCTCATATTTTCAACAAGTTATAACACCTCGAGAAAGAAGACAAAAACTACTTTGGGATGTGGATAAATGAGGTGTTTATAAGGATATTACTATGTGTAAAATTTGGTTAGTGAGTTGTTACCTACATTGGGATATGTAATTGAACCTTGGATTCTTCCAAAAAAGGTGTTGGAATGTGTAAACAACCTTGGTTTCCCCATTTAGGGGGAAAAATATGATAAAATAGGTGTTAAGAGAAGTAGTAGTATGCATAAAATTTCTTTAGGTAGGTGTTGAAGGATTGAAGATTGAAGAGGAGAAAGGAAGGATTGTGTGTAATCTTTTTTTATGAAGATAATACAAACTTGGGCCTATCATCTTGGTGGGATTTATTTTTTCAAAAATAATTTTCCATGTAAACATTGTGTTATGTGTTTATTCTTCTATTCCATTCTTCTTTCTATTATTGATTTATTTTCTTACAATCTCCATTTGATTTACTATTGGTTAAATTAGTTTAACTATTATAATTTGATTTTTATATATAGTAGTTGCCTACATTTCTAATAGTTCCAAACTAGAAAACATAAATAAAAGCTTAATTCTTTTTATTATTTTCTTGCAAATAAAATTTTTAAATTATCTAATTACTATGAAAGTGCAGTAAATTTGTTTTTGTACTTTGTTGTGTTTCTTCAAGATGAATGCAACTATACAATCTCTTTATTTATTTTTTAAATTGTGAACTAATCTTTTAATTTGTTTCCAATTTCTAGAGTAATATTAACTGAACCTTGATTCTATAGATATCTTCAAAGCTTATCCTCAAAGTTGGCACCCAAGAATGGGCCCACTTAACTCAGCCTTTTGAAATATCTTAGCATGCAAAAGTGTTAACTCCAAGACGCCAACTTGGGCACCTAAGGTGGGTCCAAGTCATTCTCTATTAAGTGAAACATATCTCTTCACCATTCATGCAAGAATGGTCATCCCCTATTAACTAAAAGTAGTCATCTATGATATGTCATGCAACTCAAGTCATTAGTCATGCATTCCAAGTTAACTGAAGTCAAATGGCATTCACCTAAAACTAACTAAAGATAATTAAGAACATTTTGTTTTCACAGTCCATGATAGTTAGTATGTAGATTTCTGGAAAAAACTGTGTGCAGATTTTTGGATCAACGTTTCGGATCATACTCCAAAACTGAACTAAAGATAACTAAACCATAACTGAACTAAACTAAACTAAACTAAACTAAACTAAACTAATCTAAACTGAACTGAATTGAACTTCATGCATGTAAACATCAATCCCTAGAAGTTTTACAAAGTATTAAGCTACTAAATCACCTCAATTTTCAACACTATTATGAAGATGAGTGGGTTAAGTATGTCTCGAGTAGAATTCATGAGAAATTCATGTGGTTGGATATGCCACACATGATAAAAGAAGAGGAAATTAGGGTTGTTACAGGTTTGTGCTCCATTGGACTAGTCTCGACATTGAAGGTTGTGAAGTATGATGTTGTAACAAAGCTTACCAAAGTGAAGTTTGACAAGTGTACCCTAATAATGAATGACATTGATGATCCAGAGGAGAAGTATGCCTCTATGAAGATTGGTTACAAGATCTTCTATATTAACAAGGAGAATTATGCTTCTACCACCACAATACACACAACACACCAAATGGTGAAGGAAGGTGAAGACATTGATTTGTGTGAGCTTCTGAGACTACAATTAATGAATAATTTGTAAAAGATAAAAGAGTGAAGGTACCCATTCCAATATGGTACTCTTGTTATTTGTTATTTGTTTTACTTTCATAAAGAGGTGCTCAAAACAAAGAATATTGTATGGTTAGATAATATTCTTGTAGCTGTGCAGATAAGAGATCGTTTGAGAAGATTTTTAGACCTAGAATCCCAAAACTCTATGTTGTGGGGATTCTTTAAAAAAATTCAATCCTAGATGCAAGAGAGATATAGGATTTGGAAAGTGTTGCTGAGAAGTATAAGAATGACATAACATTCATGGTTAGGAGAGACCACTGCTACATGGAAGAAGTTGAACCTAGAGCTATTTGGGTTCTAGAGATTGGTTATGAGGTTATAGAAGCTAAAATTATTAACCTTGTAAATATTATGCTAAGTAAGCCTAGAGATCCAACAGTGGACAGGTTTGGAACATATGCAAAGATATCAAGCAAAGAAAACCTCGAGAAGCAAAAGAAAGACATTGTACAAAAGGTTGAGAAGATGAAAACTGATATGGAAGGGGAGTTTGGTGCCCCTGAAGCCCCTATGGAGAAATCCAAAAGCACACCTTCTCCTCCATAGACTTCCCCAAGAATAAGAAGGTCAAGTAGGACCTCATTCTCTACTCTTTATGTTCCAAAATCCTTTAGAACAAATTTCTTAACTAGTTAATAATAACTAGTTTTTTAATAAATGAGCATGGAACTTTTTTGATTATTTGAAAAATATTTGTATATTGTTAAAGTAAACTTGCAAAATATATAACAAAACATATATCCGAAATTAATTTTCTACAATATAATTGGAGAAAAGTTTTGAGCGGCATTTTTTAATTTAATGTTTGAAAGTTAAAGTTAAAAATTGTTGATTTTTAATAATTACAAATTGAGAAAACTTTTAAGAATTTTTTAACTCTTCAAAGGTTATTTTCCTATTCTCTCACAATGAATTATTATTTATATTTTATTCTTCACTCTAAACATTTATTTACTAAAATTATCTATCTAATATATGAAAATAACCTATAACAAATTAAAATATATATACTATATAATATATAAAATATAATATATAATTTACTATATTATAGTATATTATATTATTAAATTATTTCTAATATATGTTATATTAGATTATATACTATATTAATATAGTAAATTAACATGTAATATATTATCTTTAACATCATATTATAATATTATAATATGTATATTATATAAAATGTAACATTTATAATTTAATAAATTAATAGATAATAAGATTATAATTTTTAATAATTTAATATATTTTCATATTTTATATTATTTTACTCTTTTTAATATATCATAGTAGATTATATATTTTATTAAATTATTTTTTTGGTGAAGAGACTGGATTATGAAGTGGTTTATTTTTTTCATTGCTATAAAGTTTTTTATGTAGACCAATCAAAAGTATTATTTATTTTTTTTAAATCAGTTTCAAAGTTTGTAATGTTTAAATAGTTCAAACTATCAATTTTTACATATTATAGAAAAAGAAACAATTTATCTCCATTTTCATTGGACAAAATATTATGTTACTAAACAAAATGAAGCACAAAAACATACAATAAGAATAAATGAATGACATGTGGAAGAATTTTTTTTAGAATATTAACATGAACCAACATTTTTTGAGGCAATTTTTTTTGCCATGAAGAGATTAACTACCCTCAACTATGCACAATTTTTTCTTTGGTTTGTAAGAACCCCAATGGAAAATTTTTAAGGGGAAAAAAATGTAAATAAATAGAAATAAATTTACTAGATGAAAAAGTGGATAAATTTGCAAACCAATAAGATAAGACTCCACTCGATAAGTAACTAATTACGGCTCGATAAGTAACTAATTACCATTGCTTGACAAGATTCTCTCCACATGCATACACATAAAAATATCCGAGTTGCTATTGTAGACATGCAAAATTAGCATCATGCATTTGATTAGGTCATATTCGTCCATTCATCAAATAAATCAAGTTTATTTATCAATCTCCTAAAGTCACCAACTTATATTAAATAAATAAAATTTGATCCTGACATCACCCTCCTTGATTAAATAAATCAAGCATTTATTTAATTAAATCTGAAATCACCTTCCATCCCTTTTGATTTAAATAAATCAAAATAATCAAGTCAAATTGGTCAAAAGCATTTAAACATCATTAAGTTAATCTAATCCTGATTTACCTAATCTAACCATCCATCACATCCTCTAGCTTTTCCCACTTGCACCAATAAATCATTTTAATTCATTTATAAAATCAGCATTTTCCATAACAAAGCACCTTTTTGAAATATTCCCTCAAGTTTGAATATGAAGAGAAGTTGACTTGTCCCTTCCAAAATTGCAATAAATTCTCTCTTTCATGTCCCCCTCTCAACATTTAATTCACAAATTCAAATTTGAATCTCCCTCTCTTGGGCACATTGGCCAAAACTTACACATTCCTCAACCTATGACAAGTTGACAAGTGGCCTCTTCTCAATGGTGGATCTTTAATACCACATCCTCCATGTTTGGCATTCTTCTATCCTTTTTGGCCATAAATAGAGGTCTCATCTATTATTTTAATCCTCCACAATCTCCACAATCTTAGCATTTCATCCAAAAAATATTATGCAAAGTCACTCTCTTCATTTGAGAACTGATTTTGTCTATTGCATCATCATCATTGGCATTATCAAGGGTTAGGAAAGGGCTATTTTCGACAATAGCACCAATCCACTATGAAATGATGTTTTGATTATGTTTTTATATGCTTGCATTTAATTATCTTTGTTCTATTTAGTTTGCATATTTTAGCATGGTTAAGTATTTCATAGGGATGTTTAATCTAATGTGTTTCAAATGACTAACATGATGATATTATGTTAAAATTGTTAACCATTTGCAGATTTGGCATCCACATAATGGTGCTAGAAGGAGGGCTGATTTGTTTACATTACTCTCTTTATTGAAATACATTGAGCTTCTATTTTTATCATAACACAGTTATATTGGAAAACAACAGGGTACTCTATTCTTTATTGAAAACACATTTGTATGGGAACACTTTTATTGAAACACATGTACAGATCAACCTTATTTTTGCTTCCCCATTTTGCATACACGTCTGCCAAAGTATTTCTAACTATGACATCTAACAAAATTGCTCCATGTCTTATGCTTTTCATGGATGCCCATGTACCTCATTTTCAAGTTGTTAATGTCGGGCGTAGGTAGTAAAGATGTTGGTAAAAGTTGTGAAATTCGACGTTACACCTGATGTTCTAGTTTGTGCATATCTTGCATCTATTGCGTTACATTTTGTTCATATGCTAACCTTGTTGTCTCAAGCCATATTGGATTATGTGGAAAGTTGTGCTCCTCCTAGTTATTATTAATATTTTTCATACTAAGTGATATGGGTATCGATATTCAATCTTAGGCTTTGATCTGAACATTATCATTGTCAAATTGAACATTGTGAGCAACCCGCATTCTGTCCTAGTTGTGCATATGAGGGATTTCTCTCTATCTATTTATCTTTGCCCTTTTTTTTTTTACGTGTTTCCAAACACCAAGCATTCCAACGCAGGTCTCTTTTAACTATACATAATTGTATTTAAATTTGTCCCACATTGTATAGGGAAAATTAATTGAAAGGGGACTCTTTGGTCAGCTTTAATCGAAGAGGATTAAGTACATACAAGAAACACTTGCTCCAATCCTAGGGTAGGAAATGTGTACTATTGATTCTAGTAAGCTAGATAGATATTCTCACCCAGGTATGATCATTGGAGGGTGACTGGATCCCATCGTCACCGTTTGGTCTAATCGACCTCCTCTTAGCCCACATGAGCCTGATTACCAATTGGCCAAAGGATATTAAATTGCTTATCTGGGGAATAGATTATTTAGCACTGTTACATCTTCCAAATGCATTAGCTTGAGAGTTTTTGTAGTCATTCCAGTAAATCCATTTTGTGCATATCACGCCATGATTGCATTTCATGAGATCACAGTTCTGTAAATCATTTAAGGGAGTCGCTGAGACCGCAGTTATCTGAAGCCATTCTGTCAAACAATACACATTCCTTTTTTGTGCTTCACTCTTCTTTAGCATTGTGTCAAACATTTTGTGTGCCATACCAAAGTTGAAGATATCAACAGGTGGTAAACTGGAAGCATAAAGAAGGTGCACAACCACACTACTCAAGAAGTTTAACTTGTTTTATTGATGCTTCATTTACTTCTCATCAGTGTCTATCATTAAAAAAATGTTGTATTTGTCTCATTAATTTTGTTGTTTGACATCGATGATTATAACTTCTCTTCCATTATTGCAAAGTTTCATTCACCTTTATCGTGCAACTGTGATTACTATTCTTTTGATTTCTCGTTGTTTGAAATCAATTTTCTATTAACTAGCTAATGATGGAGCATTGGCCATTCGACTTGCCTAGGGTGACATAATAGGAAGAGTAATAAATCCAGTCTTATTTGAATGTGTTTTTCTTTTCCTAGCTGAATCTCTTTTATATGACAACATTAAAGGAGTAGTTGTGTGATTTAACAACATCTTGGAGAATAAGATCTGCTTACCTAAATATGCATTTGATTATTATAATTGGGTGATACACATTTATAACATATTCATAGACAGATTTGATGAATGTTGACAATTGCCAGATTCCATATGATTTGTCTTCAATGTTTAAGTCTAAATTTGGTAATAAGTCTTTGCAAGGTTAAAATTTTGATTGATTTGCATTGCAATAGATATTGCAATGTTTTAATGGTTTAGAAAATTTTCTTTTATAGGAAATAAAGGTGTTGAACACACGTATGGTTGGGGAGCTCAAAGTTCTGAAGTTTGTGGCCTAATTTGTCCATTCCACATGACTTTCATATGCTACAACAAACTTATATCCCAAGTTGCTTTACTTGGAAACTTTGATAACTGAACTTGATCTCTAGTTTTATTGAATGGAGATAAGGATATATGGAGGGTGTACCATTGATTTAGCTTGCAAGGTTTATCAAATTATTTTGATTATTATAATAGTTAGTGTATGAAATTGCGAAGGTACTTTTGAAAGATTTATGATGGATATATGAGCTTAATATCTTTAGTAATGAGGAAGGAAGGGGTCTAGCAAGTGTGATATCTTTTCAATAAAGTCAATATCAAAGCACGATCCACTTATAAGCCATCCTTTTATCATCCAAACTTTTGTCCTTTCATTTAAGATCATGCCATTATGTTAAATTAATGATCCCAATGAGCTCAATATTTTGATCCTCACATAAGTTTCTTTTGTTTGATAGGTATGAAGGTGTGAAGGAAAGCGAAAAAAGGAAAATGAGTTAAAAGGAAAACAAAGGAGAACAAAGAAGGTGAAAGGAAAACGAAAGGAGGAGAAGCATGAGGATGATGTTTTTAAAGGTCAAAGTGTTTCTAAACACTTCTTCAAGAAATTGTTATCTTTTCTTTCTTAGAACACTAATGTCATTTGGGTTTAAAAAGAATCTTTCAATTTCTTATTGCAAAGGCTAAAATGAACATTAGGAATGCAACTTACTAGATTTTGTTTCTTGGATTAACAATTGAACAAAGTATCTCACTCGTCTTTTGGTGCTTAAAAAGAAATCACATTTTGCTTTGTGGATTTAAAAAGAACAAGTGCAACTTTGTTTTCGTGAGGGCTTACTTAAACTAAATTCATTGAAAAAGGATGTATGCAATTTTCTCATGCTTTATAGCGATCTTGAGAATCAAAAGGCCTTTTTCATGACTTTAGGGTGAGATAAAGCAATCACCTCCACACTTCAGTTTGGGTTTAAAATTGAATAAAATCTTGTGCAAGTGTGAGTAGAGCATCATCGCGTATATTCTCTTTCTTTGTGTCATCAAAGATTGATCGAGTTACATATTTTGTCTTTGCTTTCTTTTTTTTATCCTAGAGGGCCTGCCTTGGGGAAAAAGTACTCACCCAAGGGAACGACTCAACTGGTAACACTCTAAAGCCAAGAGTATTTCCAACCAGGATATAAATTTTGGTATTGGAGTAAACACCAATATCACATGGTTGATTCTGACAAGATGGATCTGAAAGGGGACTTTCGCCATATGGGTCAATCTCCACGAACGGAAATTCTGAAATAAAACCCTTGTTTGTAGTGGCCTATTAACCCATTCACCAAGTTTATCAAAGTGGTGCATTGGTTTTTTAGGATTCTAGACCTTCATTTATCCTTCTTCAATTTCCAGGTGCACACCTTCAGTTTCATCAGTTTCTATTACAGTTTACTTGCATTTCTAGGCCATTTTTGCATATCACATCATGTTTTCAAACATTCCACGTTTCATTATTTTTTCATTAATAATCAATACATTTTATACATTTTTTGCATTTATGAAATTACATTTAGGCATATTTCATTCATATTTGGGTATGTGCAGGATCATCATGGAAAAAACAGGCCATTAAGTGGCGATGAAATTCAGAAAAATCAGAGTTAAGCAACTTAACGTAAAAATTTGCATAAGTTATATATATTATTTTTAAAATATGTAATAATAGAATCTATAGAAAATTGAATGTATTTTCTAAACTACTAGGTTTATTTTTAAAAAAATAAAATCTATTTGGTGAAAATTTGAAATTTCAATGCAGTAGTACTTAAATTTCAGGGAAAAATAAGATGTAGGTCTCTGTCTGACCACCCTAACCACAATAAAATGATAATATTTTTTTATAATATTTTACATATAAGTAGATAACTCATGTCCCAATGTGATGCATTTTTTTTGTAATTTTTTTCCAAGTAAATAATTAATTATAATTTTTTTATTACAACTTTTAAAAAATATAAAAACTTGTATGTCTAACCACCTTAACTTGGTCAAAACTTCATGAAATTCATTTTTTTTAATCCTATTGTATGTAAAGCATAGAATGTGAAACATGTTTTGGATTCAAAAAATGTGATACTGTTTGAAAGCTATATATGTTTTCAATCATCTTATCAATTAGGACTTTAGTCATAATTCAAATAGAAAATGAATAATAATTATTTATTAAATTCAAAGTAAAACATAATTTATATTGGTGGAAAGCTGAGAATCTCCTTTAAAAACCCTTTTCATTTCATTAATTTTGGGTAAAAAAAATTCATCAGCCACATACCCTACACATACCCATCATATCGCCACTTTTTGGCCCATCATGATCCTGCACATACCTATTTGCATTAGTATTGAGTGGGGACATTGCACATTTTGGCCTACCTCTCTCCTTTTAGGTGAAAAACCCTAGAAGTGTTAGGGAGCCTTGTGGAGCATTAGTTTTCTCCCATAGGGTTTTTCTTTTTTTCTTCAGTTGTGAGAGATTTTTGCATTTCATTTTTCATAATAATCTCCCTAAGTTGCACTTAAGGGGGGGTGTTAGGGTAAATAAGATATTTTCCATGCTTAATTTTTACTTAGGAAAATATTATTAGGTATAGATTATTTACGTGCATATAGTTTTATTAGTTATTGTGGGTGTAACAACAACCCCAACGAAATAGAGAATTCAACACAATTTTTAATTTTTTTCCATTAAAACATAGAACAATCAAATAGAAGTTTAGAATCATATAAAACAATAATGGAGATCAACTTAAGCATTATAATATCATGTTAGCTACATAATCCACTAGTACAACTTGTTGCATCAAACCATAAAGAAAACTACTAACTGGATTGTGCATACCATCATGATGGAGTTTCGAGTTATCTCCACTTCCCTGCTTATTCTGGTCATGGCAGGGTGCAAAGTAATCCCAACCAAAGTGGATTCAAACCCTATCCACCCATCCAAGAAAATTATGTAGCCCATGATGAGAGATAGAGAGAGTTGGCATTCTATCCCTTAAGCTATGTGCAAATTGTCTTTCTAGGGACCCTCTTCCCATGGTACACCTAGCTATGGTTAGCTTATGGTTCCTTAATTAGCTATAGGGTTACAAAGGAAGTCAGTTCTACCTACTTGAGCTTGCTAAGGAATTTACCTTTATGTTGTCCATCTATCGGCTAAGCAACCAAGGGTAGCTATCATTGGCATGGAATTCCCCTTGACTAATGACCATCTCAAGCTAGTACTGCTTCTAGACTCTTGTCCATCTCGGGCATAGTGTTACCCCTACACTATTGTCCATCGCAATCTTAGTGTCACTCCTAGACTACCGTCCATCTCGGGCTTAACACCTCCCTAGACTATGGTCCATCTCAAGCATAGTACTATCCCTAGTCTTTTTTCCATCTTGAGCCTATTACTACTGCTAGACTACTATCCATCGTGAGCAAGTACTATTCCTTGGCTTAGGCTTAGCGCTTGACTATAAGTAGGTTCCTATCTCAAACTTAGTAGGTTCCAAATTTAGGATCAATAGTATCCCATCCTAGCTACAACCGAGCATGGCACAACTAGATAATTCATGAAGAGCACCTCTTTCTCACAGACACCATATGGTGGAGAGAAGGTAACTCTTCATCTCTTGATAGTTTGAGGTGGTTACCTATTCTATTTAGTCATTTAAGAATAAATTCAAGACATGGACTTTAGGGACTTAAATTTCATATTACATCCAGTACTTTTTTAATGAGACTGGCTGACCTCTTAGACATATTCATAACATAAATAACCCACTTATAGATGGTAGTCCTAGTAACCAGTAATGCAGAGAGGTACTGTCGATATTTAACTTGGGGATAACAATGGATCAATTCACCTTCCCCAAGCATTGCATACATTCTACCATGTCTTCGTTTTAGTTTAGCCTAAGGTCATGAAAGGATTATTTCTTCAATAATATTGTTTAATGCCTCTGATTTGGGAAAACCTCTATGAAGAGGTAATACCTTGTCATAATCATTGTTGGATAGAGATTATACAATGTGTGGGTATCACATAGAGTTAGCATCCCACATATTTTTATTTTAATTGTAACAGATTTGACCTGCACCATTTCTAAGGTTAAATTTGTCCAATACGACCATGACTAAGGGTGTTATCTTAAATTTTTTTCTTATATTAGACTTAACCAGCTCCACTTCTAAAGTAATATTAGACCATTATGGAAATAACTGAAGCAGAAATCTTAACTCATTTGCATCAGATTTGACTAGGTAGCTCACTAAATAAAAATTAGACCATTAAGACTATGGAACCCCAATCCTAGACCTGCACAAACAAAAGAAACAAACATAGTATTAGATCAAATGCAAGTGAGAATCAAGATTCCTCATGAAATTCATTTACAAAGCTCAAATAGGAAAGAAAATGAAGGAAATCAACCAACAAAGCAATGAAATCCTATTTTAAAATGCAAAAACTCAATCTCATGGGGGAGTTGGTGCCAATTTGATGTGGAAATTGGCCCTTTCCCAAATCGTATGCAAGCTTGTGATGATTTGATGAAGGTTGATCCACTTGATGGTTGATTCAATTGAGCCCCATGATGAAAATTTTGCATAAACTAGCTAAGACCTTGATAAAATTGATGAAAATAGATATGCTTGAGGATGAAATTGAGTATAGTAGAGTTGCTCAAATTGTGGATGATCAAAGTGAGGAGATAATCCTCTTATTTATAGAAAGACAAGATGGAAGAATGCTCAAAATGAAGCAATGTGGGATCATTCAACATCCAATGGGAAAGTGCCACTTGTCAAGATGTGAATGGACAAAGGATGTGCACATTTTGATGAATGTGCCCATAAATGCAATTAGGTGGAATTTGAAGATCATGAAATGACAAGTTTGAGGGGGATGAAAATGAATTAAATGCCACTTCGCTCAATGCACAAGGACATGTAAGAGGGAATGAATGTCTTTTTGGAAGGACAAAGTCCACTTGGAGGGATTTTTGAAACTTGGAGGAATATTCTCCTAAAGATGCCAAGTTGAGAGAAAATAGGGATTTAATTAATTAATTAAATGTATTTTCATGTGCAAGTGGAAAAAGCTAGAGGATGGGACATGGATTAGAGTTAGCATTAATCAGGATTTGATTAATTAAGATGATGTTAGGTGATTTGACAATTTTGACTTAGATTTTAGGATTTAAATAAATCAAAGTTGAGAGGAAAATGATTTAGACTTAGTTAAATAAAGATTTTGATTTATTTAATTAAAGAAGATGGTGTTAGATTAAATCAAATAAGGTTTAATTTATTTAATTTAATAAGATAAATTTAGAGATTTAATCACAAAAAATGAATTATTTAATTAAATAGAGATAAGAGGAATAATTAAATAACATTCATTTATTTAATTAATCAGAGAGAATGATTTAATAAGATAAAATATTATTTATTTAATTAAGGGATCAAGAGTGATGACAAGCTAAAGAGATGATTTAGTTTGAAATGATGTTAGTAGTTAGGATCAAGTGTGTAGTGTCAATCAGTACATTTTACGTGTCTACATTTTACCCCTCTTTGAAGTGGTGCACTTGTGTTGGTTCAAAGAACAAACATGCCTCGATCAAAAGCCAAAAAAAATCTGATTTTCAAAATGCCCCAATGCTGCCCCGGCAAACGAATTATGCTGACATATTGCCCCCTTGAGAGATCAAATGAATATTTCAACTTTTTGGGTGATCTCGCAAAAAAAGGGGACAAGGTGGCCAACAGGTCCAGAAAGGATCCTAAAGGTCAAAAACATGCTGAAACAATGCAAAACGTCCCACAAATAGAAAAAATAGGCTCGAGGGGCCAAAACCCTGCTAGGACGGCTAAACGGGGTCAAAAAAACCTGATTTTTAGGCTTAAATAGGCCTCAAGGGACCACTTCCAATTCATTTGCACATTCAACCTTTAAATATTTTGCATTTTTTTAGATCTAACCCACTCATAAGAAGGCGCAATGATAGCTTCCCTGACACCTTTCAGATCGAGTACACACACCAAAGACTACCTAGCATTGGACCACCAGTGAGTCAACTTGACCCAACCTTTTTTTTAATTTTTGAGTGCATTTATCAACTTAGGAATTTAGGTCTTTAGCAGCGGTCCAATTTAGCACCACTTGAAGGTCTCTTTTGGTGTCGTGCGACATCAAACTGCGCTGCAATCGTGAATAGCAATGTCAGGACATAGTTTGGAATTAGGGTTCAAAATCCAAACTGAACCACATGTGTGAAGTGCACCCCAATGGGTCTCTTTTCAATTTAGGGTTTAAGTTTAAATTGAGTCGTTCCTCAAACTGCAACATCACAGTAGAGTTTGAGAGCCAAAGGCTGCTAGTGGCGCAATTTGGAACTTTCAAACTATGTCGTACCCACAAATAGCAATGCGCAGGTTGTTTTAGGTACGTCAAGACAAAACAAGATAATGATTTTTGATGAATTTTAATGCGATGGATTTCCTGATGCAGGAGGAGGTGATGATACTTCACTCATGTGAGCATAGGTCCTAGGGGATTTTTGTCATTTTGCAGGGTATGCCTGAGCGACAGCAGGAGAACTTGGGAGCGATTGGCCTCTAGTATATTGCCTATGCACCACTAGTTAGGACACGGTTGGGGATGATGACAGTGCTTGCAGAGAGGTGGCATAGCAAGACATCCTCCTTCCACCTTCTAAAAAGTGAGGCCACAGTCACACTAGAGGACGTGTGGCAGATACTCAAATTTCCCATCCAAGGAGACCACGTGATAGACGATGTGGATGTCGGGAGGGAGGCTTGCTATGACATGATGGGCCTTGACGAGATTGTCTTTTGCGAGGTCCAGATCGAGCTGGAGTGTTACAGACTTACCATGTCACCCTTTTGATTGGTTATAGCAGTTATCATATAAGGTCTCATTGCACCAAATTGGTGAGGACGATACTTCATTCCTAGATGGGGGCTCGCTTTGGAGCACATGGTCTGGCGACGAGTATGCTTTGTGTGGGGGCCAGTACTATTGGCCTCATTGTAAAGATATTTGCATGAGTTCGCATACATTGATGGGAGAGCCATTGGAGCAAGGGTCACACTCCTCCACATTTGGGCCTGAGAGCACATTGTTGTGCTTCATCTGAGAGTCATTCCAGTTGATATGGAGCCAGATGATCTAGTTGTTTATCGATACAGAGGAGGTGTCTCTTTCACACACATAAGATAGCATAGGATCTCCCACTAGAGGAGAGTCTTGGATGATATACGAGCCTTCACATGGCAACCATATCTTGGATGGCCCGCATGGTATGATGATGTGTAGCATCTCTTTTTTTGCTTAGTAGGACAAACTGATGCAGGGCAGGGAGCACACTATGCCTAAGAGGTACCTATCAGGCCGCATATAGAGATAGTTTTGGGGAGCCCCAGGACAGGCCTAATGACCAGTATGTTACGATATTTTCACATACGATGAGTTAGACCTCATGGGGTCGATACATACCCGTAGCTAAGGTGGTTTGGAGTTTCATGCAGCTGGTGGCCAAGCCATGGCCATATGATTAGGGTCAAGTAGATGCAAGTACTACATAGGAATATAGAGATTGGTTCTGACCACCTCTTAGATTGATAGTACCAGGCACACCATCCGCACGGCACAGGGCTAGAGGCAAAGGAGTAGGTAAAGGCTAGGACTAGAGAGGCCGAGGGGGCAGAGATGGAGACAGGGATGGAGATGGGCCACCACATCAACCGGATCAGGACAGGGGTCCATAGGATCAGCCCCACCAAGATGCCCCGAGATAGGACAAGGACCAGGGGTGATAGGATAGATAGGATGGGTAGGATGGGCATGATGGCCAGCCACCATGGGATCAAGGACCTCCCCCACCAGCCGATCAGAGAGATGCTCAGATATTGCAGCTATAGGCTCAGGTGGCAGGCTTACAGGGATAGGTGGCTGCCTTGACGGTAGAGTGGGACTAGCTAAGATAGGAAAGGGACCAAGCTGCCCAATAGAGGTAGGCTACAGAGATTAGAGCTTCTCAGGAGACAACTCGTTGCCAGCAGTTGGAGAGCATGTCTACATCATCCTCCCAGAGCTCAGTTCTGTTACGAGCATATAGAGAGGCAGTCAGAGAGGATGACTATTATAGAGTCCATTATCATCAGATCATGCCTCGAGCATCTCGGGTCCCAAAATTTTCACAGTAGACAAGGTACATATCCCCTAAGGACCACAGAGAGAGACAACCTAGTGAGGGCAATGGCAACCAGCAAGGTCAGCCAATTTTTTTATTAGAGACACGATTCTTTTTGCACCCCATGGGCTCATTTTTTATAGCCTCATGGGCCATTGTACTCTATTGACATACACATGTATATTTTGATCTGATTTTGTACCATGACAATGTACACTTTGATGATATATGTGATATGATGATTCAATGTGATATGATGCGTTCCTATTCTATTTATGCATTATGGATGCCTTTACTTTCTATATGTGATGCAATATGATGCAATGATGTTATATGATGGATGCATTTATTTTTCAGTATCTTTCTATGTTAGTGTATGGATGCAATGAAAATGATTTATATTATGTCCTATGTGATGGAAATGTGATGTACTATGATGTATTAGGGTTATATGTGATGATGAAAAATGTGATGAGATGCTTTCTTTTTTGATATCTTTTCTGTGATGATGCAAAATGCAATGATTGTGCGACTAACATATCTATATTATGCTCCTAATGGATGATGGTAAATTGCAATCTTTTTCTCTTTTCATTATCTTTTCTTATGCATTATATGGTGATGCATTTATATGATGCTTATGTCATGATGATCTTATTTAAATGAATGATGCTTATATATGTTCTATCTATATTATGACGATGTGTATGATATGATATGATGAATGCAAATGATGTGTTATATGATTTATGAATTTGATGATGCAAATGAATGTAAATGTGTAAATGATGAAATGCTTAGAATAACTAATCTATATTATGCAAAGGATGGAAATGCAATGTATGTGATATGATTTAATATTCCCTATATGATATGATATGCAGTATGCAGTATACTGTCAGTTTTTGGATGCAGGATGGATGCATATATGATGATTTGTGATTAACTATCATGGTACCATGTCAGCACGGAAAGAGGATAGAAGAAAGCAAGAGATTCCAACAAGACACGAGATGATGATGATTATTTTCTTTCCGAGGAGTTGGTATTTTAAAAGGGACAATTAGCTTATGTTTGATAACACACATAGGCATGATGCATCAAGGTATAAAGAACAAGGATGGTGTTGCACCTAGTGTGATGGACTTTGACTTGAAAATTAGATAGGAGTACTCTTTTTCACACTTGGTCAATGGAACGTTATTTAAAATGCAGTTCAAATATTCTAAACATATCGGACCAAAACATAGTAAGGAAAGCCTTCCTATGTGGTCAACAAGAAATCTAAAACACCTTCCCTACACTTGAACAAAGCACACATGACCAAGGTTATTTTACAAGAATATCCAACAAGCACGATAGATAGACAGATAATGATCATTGCCCCATTCCTTTCTCTCTAAATCCATTTGTTTGGAAATCATTGAGAGGTCATCAAAATGAATGCAAAAAGATAAGCCAAAAGACAAAGATAAAGTAAACAATCAAGCTAATGTTCTTCATACCATTAGCTAAGACTAAACTACGATGATGCCTGATGTTAATTTCCATTGTAGGAAGGATGCATCCTAGGACATGATGATATCAGATGATTGATTTGGGATTGATTGGATGATAAGCTAATGACACAAATAGTTGACCAACTTGTTTACCTAATGACCTAGACTTGAGACCTTGACGTTTGAATTTTCACTTTTTAACTTGCTAGACTTGTTTCTAACTGTTTCACCAAAGGTTGAGGATGAAGATTTATTTATTATGAGAGGATGTTTATTGTGGGTGAGAGTGAGATGAGACAGATGAAATTTTTAGGTTTTTGAATGTTTTTGATGTCTTTTTTTTTGGGGGGGGCTATTTTTGGTATTTTCAATATTTGACAAATGTTTTTATTTTCAAATTTTCCAATGTTTTAGGATTTTATGAGATTTTGACTAAGAGACTAACCTAAAGACCTATCCTAGGGGCCTCGGGGGCTAATCAAGCATATTATCCTTTCCTACGTTATACACGCAGAGACCACGTAGTTTGACTAACCCAAACTTGATTATTGATGGAATATGAACATATGGATTGCCAGTTTATTATGACAGACTCCTAAAGGACTGACCTAAATGTCTCGAGGGATGATCAAAGATCAACCTTGCCTACACTCAAAGCTCAGAGATGACGTAGTTCGACAAGATGACTCTATTTTTTGTTTTACTTTTTTTGAATGACTTTTTGACATTTTTTTGGATTTTGATATGTTTTGAATGTTTTTGGGATTTTGTGATTTTTTGATGTTTTTGGATTTTTTGATTTTGGATTTTCAAGAACATACATGAATCTGATCCAATGAGAATATGTCCCCAGCGTGAAGCAATAGACTACTCTGATAAAGGTAGGACAAACTGACCTTGAGAATGGGCAGAGTAGTACTAGGAGGGATCATGACATGAATACATGACCAAGCTATGATGCGGGTGCCAAATGGATGATGGATGGGGATATGGAATGTGATGGATGATGGAAGCATTTAGAATGAGTTACGAAGATCTTGGTGGAAGGAAAGTGCTTATTTACACAAGGCACCTGTTTGCCGTGTTTTTTCCAAGGTACTTGCCCAAAGTACCACTGAAGTGATTTTCACTAGAGGACGATTTTTTCTCTTTACTATTTTTTATCCTTTTTCTAATTTTGTTTTGGATTTTTTTCTTTATTTTATTTTTTTGTTGTCACCTTGATGCTTGTTTTCCAGGTTTTCATCAGGGTGACCATTTTTTTAAGACATTTTCTTCTTCTTTTTTTCATTTTTTTCATTCTATACCTTGAAAGATTTAGGCATAAAACTTTTTGAGATGAGAGTTGTTGATGGGATCCTACAGAAGCTCTCCTTCCGGTGTTGATAATTGTTATGCCCCTAACTTGTAACTCGTTGTGATGACAAATGGTCCCAACTAGTTGGGCTCAAATTTTCATTTGCCATTTGGGTTTGGCATGTTCCTTTGATTCTCCTTTAGCACAAGTTCTCCTACCTAGAATGTCTAACTCCTGATCTTCTTGTTATAGCTTTGCTTGAGTTGGTTCTGATAGACCTTCAAATGATTTAAAGCATCCATACGCTGCTCATCTAGCAGCTCCAGCTCATTTAGTCTTGATACTCGGTATTATTCATCCGTGATGAGGCTCTGCAGTGATATTCTCAGTGATGGGAGCTCAATCTTGATGGGTAATATGGCTTCTGATCCATAGACTAGAGAGAATGGGTGGCACCTATTGGTGTGTGGATGCTGGTTCGATAGGCCTAGAGGGCAGGATTTAGTTGTAGATGCCAGTCATAACCTGTGTCATTGACTATTTTCTTGAGGATCTTCAGAATGGTTTTATTGGTGGCTTCTGCTTAGCCATTGCCTTGGGGATAGTATGGAGTGGAAAAGCGATGTTGGATTTTGAATTTTTTGCATAGGTCATAGACATCCTAATTCTTGAAGGGTGTCCCATTATTTGATATAATAGCTTGGGGCACACCATGGTGGCATATTAAGTAGTTCAGGATGAACTTAGATATCTTCTTTCCAGTGATGTATGTCATGGGTATGGCTTCCACCCACTTGGTGAAATACTCAGTGGTAGTAATGATAAACTTGTGGCCACTATATGAGGTGGGGGTGATTGTTCCAAAGAGATCGATCCCCCACTGCAAAAAGGGCCAAGGTGTGACAATAGGATGGAGCTCTTGAGTTGGAGCATGGATGAGGTCCCCATGATGCTGACATTATAGACACCTTTTGACATAGTCGTGTGCTTCTCTTTCCATAGTAGGCTAATAATAACCCATCCTCAACAATTTATTGGCCAAGGTCATTCTTCTTGAGTGTGAACCACAAATACCATTATGTACCTTAGTTAAAGCAGTCAAGGTGTCTTCAACATTTAGGCAATGTAACAAGGTTCCTTCTATGCTCCTACAATAAAGAGTTTCTCCTAGGATGACAAATCAAGATGCTTTCTTGACAAAGGTTTTCTTAAGGTTTGAGGTTATGTCAGCCAGGAGGACTCCTATTCTCAAATAAGTGTATATGTCATGGTACCATGGATCACCAAGACCAACAGTTTTGCACATGAATTTTGACTCTGGTATCTTGAATGCAAGCACGAGAAGCTTCTCTACTAGGAATTCATTCTTTGGGACATTGCAAGGGATATCCAATAGGGATCCAATTGTTTCCATGACATCTGTCACTCTGTTGTTTGCTCTAGGTATCTGCTCGAATGTGATCTTAATGAAGGACTCCTTAAGACTTTCCACCAATTTCTTGTATGGAGTTAGCTTGTTATCTTTAGTCTGATAATCATCATTTACTTGATTGATTATTAGCTATGAATCCCCATAAACCTTGAGAGCCATGATATGCCATTACACTGCTATTCTAAGTCCTATGGTTAGAGCCTCATATTCTACAATATTGTTTCTATAAGGAAATGCCAACTTGTAGGATCTTGGTATGCAGTCTCCCAATGGGGTGATGAAAAATACCCCGGCTCCTAATCCATGTTGTGTGTAGGAATGATCAAAGTACAACTTTCAGTGGTCTACTATGCTCAAGTTGAAGATGGATTCTTCTAGAAACTCTAAAATTAGCAGATTCTCTGAATACATTGGTGCTTCTGCCAGTTGGTCTGAAATAGCTTGCCCTTTGATAGCCTTCTTCTCTACCTACTCAATGTCATACTCTGATAGGATCATGACCCACTTGGCCATCCTTCCTCTGAGCAATTCCTTGGAGAGAAGATACTTGAGCAAATCCATCTTGGAAATGAGTTTGATTTTGTTTGTCAACATGTAGTGTCTGAACTTTTGTGAGGCAAACACCACTACGAGAAAAGCCTTTTTGATGAAGGAATAATTAAACTCATGCCCTACCATAGTTTATATTATTTAGTGGATGGCCCTCTCTATCCTGTTTTCATCGTGTTGAGCTAGGAGAGCACCAAGAGCCACTAATGTTGTTGATATGTAGAGGATTAGCGGTTTTCCTTGGATCAGTGGCATAAGCACTAGAGGTGTGAGAAAATATTCTTTGATTTTTGTAAAGGCATGATCACACTTCTCATCCCACTTGTACGCCACCCACTTGTGGAGTAGGTGACAATATGGGATTGATTTGTATGCTAATTGAGCTATGAACCAACGAATTTATTGGAACCTACCTTGTAGGCCTCTTAGCTACTTCAAAGTCTTGGGTGCCTCCATCTCAAGAATTTCCTTGTTGACATATAGCTTGGGAAGATCGTTTATGGATTCTATTGTTGTCATTGATGGAAATTGAAGTCATTATCTTGGTCCATAGATCAATATCTACTTATACCGGCATGAAATGTAGAAGACAGTGTGTTATCGAAAAAAAGCATGAAGAATAGGGTATCCGGTTAGTTAGTCGATCTGTATGCTTCACCAGATCATTATTTTGTGTTGTGGATCCCTAGGAAATTTTTTTGAGCATGTATGTTACCATATTGGTAAGTTTTGTGGTGTTCCAGCAATCGGTGTATGAGTTAAGAGATTTTGTAGAGTGATTTTTTGTTTATTTGTTCATTTTGGCTGACCTAGTGAATGTTGCATGTTGCGGATGTATAAGGAGTACCTAATTAACTATCTCTTGTGTTGGTTATTTTATTTTGGGTCCTAGATATTTCTTATCTAACTTGTGTGGGTGTGCATTAACTATAACTTGTGATTTGAGCTGATTGTTGGAGAATATTTCATGTTTTGTAAAAGCTAACTTAAGTGATTAAAATCTTTGTTAGCAGATATATATGAGATCGGTAGTTCATTTTGGTGTGTGAAAGGTGTGGTGAGAAGGTGCGTGTTTGTAAGAAAGTGTAGAGAAGTTGTATGAGCATACATCATAAGATCTGTTGAGTAAATTTTTGTTTGTGTAGCAGAATGGTTTTTGTGTAAGTAGAGCAGAGCAGAACATAGCAGATGTGTGAATTGGATAGAAGGTCAAGAATTTGTTTCATGTACTTCATTGGAACTGAATCCAGACATTTGTAGATGTTAACCTCTCAGTTCAATTTTTGTTATAATCACAAACACTTTGTAAGGCAGTGAGCCTTCCTTATTTTGAGTAGTGAGCTCTAAGTAGTGTGCCTGAATGCAAGTGCATTCCCTTTTGTTCATACTTTTAACAGAGTATAAATTGTGGATTAATCTCCACCATGGTTTTCCCCTAACATGGTCTCCACATAAAAATATTGGTGTTATGGTGCTTTGATTATCTTTTTCATGTGCTTGCATCTTTATTTCAGCTTATATGTTGTAGATAGTTTTATGATCAGAATTAAATGTTTGAATATTTTTTAACACTGATTCAACCCCCCTCTCAGTGTTCCCTGAGTCCAACAATTGGTATCAGAGCAAGGTTCCTCTACAAAATTTTAACAGCTTGAGGTGGATCTTGAATTGCAATGGACTCTGGTGGTATTCAACAATAGCTTATGGTGGCACTTGATGATCATGATCAGTCTAAAGAAGAAGTCATAGAATGAAAAGAAAATCTTGTGGATGCTAAAAAATTCATTCAATCATTGAAGGACAAAATCAATGATTCAAGAGAAAAGAGGAAGGAACTTTGTGATCAGCTAAAGCAGAAAGAGAATAAAAATTTGGAATATGTTCACCTGAATTAGACCCTAAAAGAGATAACTAAAGAATGTGAAAAAAATGCTAGATACAATGCTACTCTAAAGCTTGGGATGGAATCTTTGGTGATGAAGCTAACTAAGCAGATTGAAGAAAGAAAAAAGAATGAGGAGAATTTGGCCCAGTCCTTAAAATAAAATATGAAGAATGCAACAAAGTTAATAGTAGATTCATTCAAATGGAAATTAAACTGCAACAATCTAGAAATAATAAACAGGAGCTTGAAAGACAAATAGTTATTCTCATAGATTAACTCAATACTGCAAATGAGCACAAGGAGAATTTTAGGATCAGTTCTGCTAAGCTTGATGCGCTGACTAAAGGATAAAAGAATGCAAGCGACAAGAGAGATCTTGGCTATGAGAAAGGAGAAAGCTCTGGATTTGAACACAAGGATTCCAAACAAGGAAATAAGATGAACACAGGAAAAATATATTCGGTAAGACAACCCAATGCTCATAATTTTAATGGTTACTGCTTTGCTTGTAATAAATTTGGTCATATGGCTTCTCAGTGTAGAAGTAAAATAGATTCAAGTAGTCCATTATTTCTCAGTCAGTGTTTTTGTTGTAATAAGTTTGGTCACAAGTCAATTGAATGCAGAAGTATGTCTGTCAATGTAAGGAATGTTAAATGCTACACCTGTGGAAGATTTGGGCATGTTTCTAATCAATGTAGATCAGGAGGAAATTAGTGGAATGAGTTCTCTAGACAGAGAAATATGGTGTGTTATAGTTGCAATAGATTTGATCACATTGCAAGATTCTATAGGAATAGAAACATGGATAGAAGACATTCAGTATACAGAGGAAGAATTTCATAGAAAGATGACAAAGGAAATGGAAAAGTGTATGTGGAAGAGATAAGAGATCAGATGAAGAAAACATGGGTAAACAAGAGTGAATTTGATGAAGGAAATACACCCGTACCAGAAGCTGCCTCTGGTAATCCCTCCAGAAATTGATCTCAGGCCTTTGGCCTAGGGGGAGTTATTCAGGAAAAATCATTTAATCCCCTATTGGTAGCTGGCACCGAAATGAAGGAAATTGTCAGTAGCTATGACAAAAGTTTACAAATGCATTAGTGGTGGCTTTTGCAGAAATATAAAAAGTAGAAGGTCAATGGATGAATTTTTCTCTTGTTGTCTAAGAAAACAAAGTTACCAGAGCTCCGAGGGAAAATTATTTAATGTGGCTAAAAGGTTAGGTGTGCAAAGTTATAAAAGGGGTATTTGGAACCCTCATTTGTCACCTTGCACTAAAGAAGAAGAGAAGGAGAGCTTCTGCAATGAAATTTTGAAGGAGTTAAGAAAATTTAGCAGCGAATTCACTAGGTATTTTTGATTGCTTGTTGAATTCCTAATTTTTTGCTTGAAAGAAAAACCTTGTTCAGTACAAAAAGTAAAATGAATAAAATCAAAGGAATAGTAACATTGGATGAACATAGTGGTAGGAAGATCAGGGATGTAAGAAATTTGTTGCCAGCCAGTGAATTGAAGTGGCTTAAAGGTGTGAAACATAAGAATTTGGAAATTTGGAGTGAATTTCCTTATTTCGTCAATGCGGAAGTGGGTCGGTTTATCTTGAATAGATTGGATCATGATATCCTTACTTTGGATAAACCCTATAAAATTTCAAAAGAGGTGATTATAAATCTAACAGGATTATGCAATATTGGTGTTGTTTTGAAAAAGAAGTCGATTCAAAACATTTAAGTCAAAACCCTAACCGAAGTAACCGGAGATCAAAGGGCTTTAGTAATTTCAACCATCAAAGATCCAATAACGATGTACATTGCATGCATGGAATTTCATATAAAACTTTCTTTAGAAATAGGGAAGGTGCAACCTCGATAGGCATAGTATATATCACTCACAAAATGATAATGGAAGATGAAGACTTTGATCTATGTGGATTGTTGAGGGATTAGTTGATGGAAAATGTGCAATTGACGAAAGATGAAGACTATTCCTTTAGGTTTCGTACCCTAGTTATATGCATTATGATGTATTTTCTAAATTGCTTACCTCAGAATGATAATGTTGTGTGGAAGGAAAATGAACCCGTTTGTAAGCAAATTTTTAAATATTTCAATACTCTTGAAAATTGTGAGCAAGTTTATGAAATTTTCTTTAGAGAATTGTTGGGAAAGTTTGGAATAGTTGGCATCTCCCTTTTGGTAAGGGTAGTTGAAGTTGGGTCCTCTTCTGGTAAGGTGGACAAGAAGTAGAAAAGGGCTTGAGAATTTGTAGATAACATTTCCCCAACACTCAAATCTCCAAAATTTGAAGATAAAGGAAAAGAGAAAGTAATTGTGGATATACTAGATGAAGATTCTGATGATTACACTCCTAGAGATGAACCAGAATTAGTGGAACCAGATGTGATAATAGTAGAAGAAAGCAATGAAGGAGGTGCTCTATTCAAGACAAAGATACTGCAAATTTCTCAGGAGGAAGATGGAATGCAAAATATTTTTGACATATGGTTAAACAGACCATCGATATGAATAGGACGTTATTGAGGATACTCTAGGTAGTTACTTTGTGCACAACATTGAATTGGAAAGTTTGCATAATGTACTTCCAGAAGAATTGATTGCATGCATCAGGGAGGCTATGGCCTTTGTGCCTCTAGATAGGAAAGAGGAAGAAGTAATTTTACATCTAAAGGAGCAATTTAGGCTATCTCTCACCAAACTGAAAAAATAAAATGAATGTGTTAAGGCAATGCATTGACTGAACGAATAAGGTCTAGAATTATTGTCTTCAATGGCCTCATGTGGTTGGTAAATACAAGGACAAGCTGGAGTAAATTGAGATTGAGTTGAACAAAATTGGTCAAGATTACAATATGTTTCAAGACCAGGATGGAGCAGTAATGAACATAATTCATGAGTTGCAAGCTGAGCATGCAAAGGTTCACTTTTCCAAAACACTCTTATGGACACTTTCTGGAAAGTGAAGGATCTAACTGAATGCAGATTGGAGCAGCAAATTGAGATTCTAAAGAAAGAGAGAAGTTGGAAGAAGCAATTAAAATTCCAAAATCCATTATCCAAATCATCATCCGAACATCAGAAAATAATAGTTTGTTAATAATTATTAGGATTGTAGTAGATGCCTAGAAGAAATTTCTTCCAGAGGTGAAAGATAATTATAAAATAATTCTCTAATTTGTGAAATAGTTGCACTTCAAATTTTGAATTTTTGAAAGGGGTAGTGAGAGCTTAGTAAAGAATATATTTGTCATTGATGTAAAAGGGGGAGGAGAGTAGTGAAAAATGCTTTATCATTCTAAAGGGGAGAAGTGTTTTGTTGTGTTTTGAAATTTTGAGTTTTGACTCTTAGTCATTTTTCACTAAGTGTTGCCATCAATGCCAAAGGGGAAGATTGTTGGAATATGGCTTGGGAAGATCATTTATGGCTTCTAGTGTTGTCATTGATGGCAACTAGAGTCATTATCTCAGTTCGCAGATCAAGATCTACTTATATCGGCAGGAAATGTAGAAGACAGTGTGTTACCGGTAGAAAGGATGAAGAATAGGGTATCTGATTTGTTAGTCGATCTATATGCTTCAACGGATCATCATTCTATGTTGTGGATCCCCAAGAAAGTTTCTTGAGGATGCATGTTACCTTATTGGTAAGTTTTGTGGTGTTGCATCAATTAGTGTACGAGTTAAGAGATTAGGTAGAGTGATTTTATGTTTATTTCTTCATTTTGGTTGACCCAGTGAATGTCACATGTTGCAGATTTATAAGGAGTACTTAATTAATTATCTCTTATGTTGGTTTTTTTTTTTTGGGTCCTAGCTATGTCTTATCCGACTTGTGTGGGTGCACATTAAATATAACTTGTGATTTGAGCCGACTGTTGGAGAATATTTCATGTTTTGTAAAAGCCTACTTAAGTGATTAAAAGCTTTGTTAGCGGATATATATATGAGATTGGTAATTCATTTTGGTGTGTGAATGGTGTGGTGAGAAGGTTCATGTGTACGGGAAAGTGTAGAGCAGTTGTATGAGTGTACATCAGAAGATCTATTGAGTGAATTTTTGCTTGTGCAGCAAAAAGGTTTTTGTGTAAGTAGAGCATAGCAGAATAGAGTAGATGTGTGAATTGGTTAGAAGGTCCAGAATCTATTTCATGTGCTTCATTGGAATTGAATCCAGGAATTTGTAGATTTTATCCTATCAGTTCAAATTTTTTTATAATCACAAACACTTTGTAAGGCAGTGAGCCTTCCTTATTTTGAGCAGTGAGCTCTAGGAAGTGTGCCTGAATGCAAGTGCATTCCCTTTTATTCATACTTTTAACAAGCTACAAATTGTGGATTTATCTCCACTGTGGTTTTTCCCCTAACATGGTTTCCACATAAAAATATTGGTGTTATGGTGCTTTGATTATCTTGTTTATGTGCTTGCATCTTTATTTCATTTTATATGTAGTAGATAGTTTTATGATCAGAATTAAATGTTTGAATATTTTTGAACACTGATTCACCCCCCTCTCAGTGTTCCCTGAGTCCAACATGCCTTTAACTTAGCAGGATCTATTTCAATCCCTCTCATGGAAACAATGTATCCCAATAGCTTCCCTAATTGTATGTCAAAGACATGCTTCTTTGGATTAAGGCAGACCTTGTATTCCTCAACTTTGTCAAAGATGGAACTCAATGTTACTATGTGGTCCCTTCTCTTTCTGTATTTCACCAATATGTCATTGACATAATCTTCCATAGTCTTATGGATCATCTCCTGAAATATTAAAGTCATGGCTTTCTAATATGTTGCTCCAACATTCTTTAGGCCAAATGACATCATGTTCCAGCAATATGTCCCCCATGGACAAGTGAAAGTTGTTTTATGTTGATCTTCTTTGGCTATCATAGTTTGGTTATACCCATAGAATATGTCCATTATTCAAAGCATCTCATGTCCCGTAGTCATTTCTACAATCATATCAATATTGGGAAGCGGGAGGTCATCTTTGGGACATGCCTTGTTTAGGTCTCTAAAATTTGTGCATATACAGATGTGCCCATCAGGCTTTGAAACAAGAACTAGATTTGATACCCACTCCAGATAGTCAATTGGTCATATGAAACCTACATCAAGTAGCTTCTTCAATTCTATTTTTACTAAAAAGGCTATCTGGGGATGCATTTTTCTGAGTTTCTTTCTAAAGGGCTTTGCTTCAAGGTAAACTGCTAGATGGCGGATCACAATCTCTGGATCAAGCCTGGGAATGTCGGCATAACTCCATGCAAAGTTAACTTTTCTCTCCATTAAGAAAGTAGCTAGAAGCTCATGTTCTTCTGAAATCAATGATTCAACATAAAATGTGATATACGAAGTTTCCTCTATTCCCAAGTTGACTGGGTTGCATCTTTCGGCTAGAATCACTGACTTTTCCTGATGTAGAGCACTGAGAGGAAAATTGAATCCTTCATCCTTGGGTGCCTTAGAGAGGTTTTCATTGTTGGATACATCCTTTTCTTTTACTATTTTAGGGTTAGAGAGTGCCACAGTGTGGTTTTCACTCAAAGACCTTGAGATTATTCTCATATTTTCGCTTTTGCGACTAAAGGACTCAATCGTCTCCTTGTAGTAAGCTTGTGTGTCGAGAATGATATCAAACCTAGCCTTGTAATCTCCACATGGTACTGTGTTTCGAAGTCCTATGAATTATGAGAGTGCTTCATCATTTTTGAAAGTGTCTAGAACTGGTGGTCCTCGTTGGTTGTAATCGATGAGCTGGGGGTAGACTAGGTTCATTTCATGAGTTTGACTAGTTGGCTCAAATGACATGGTACTAATCATAAGGAGAGAGGAATTCTCAAAAAGCATAGGTAAGTTGGTTAGGGAATCTTCCTCATCATCACTACTACTACAGACCTCGGTTATGTCAAAGGTGAAGTTGTCTAAAGAAAACTAGTGGATACGGGTAATTGAAGGGCAACTACCATTTGCTAAGGAGTTTTGACCTTCTTAACCGAGGTATTTTGGACACGTATGGTTATACTCAGAGGGGTACATCCAATGCCAAGATTTCTCATTCACGTCTTAGGAATGATGGGTATTAGAAGCCCGTTGTCATTTTTCCCAAGCTTTTTATTTTTGTCATAGCCCATTGCGAGCATCATTTGTAAGACTTTACTGCTATCATCCATATGTAGATCAGTTGTCGATCTATTGTCTTGGTACAAGAGATGGGATGGGTCCTCCTCAATTACTTCCTACCTGAGATCTCCCCAACTTCTAAAGCAGGAAGATCCTGCTATGAATATTTGGGATGAGGAATCACCATTTGATTGTGGTCGTCCTCATGACCTGGGAGATTGTGGTAACTCTCCTACCACAAAAGAATTTTTTGGAATTGTATAGTACCCACACCCATTATCCTAGCTTATGACCTTGACATTGGAGATTGCGGGGATGGTGGGTGTCTCTGTCAGAGAAGTGGAGGTGAGAGTAGTCGGGCCAATGTATGGAGTCGATGGGCCTTAATCATTTTTTGGCACTTGGGGGATTTTGTAATTTTTTGCTTCTAGGCTCTTGTAGTAAGAGAAGGGTTCGGGATCCCCATGGATAGTGACCTCTTGGCCTTGGTATGTGAACTTGACACATTGGTGGAAAGTTGATACCACTGCTTGCATCCCATGGATCCATGGACGCCCCAGGAGAATGTTGTAAGGAAAATCGAGGTCAAGGACCTGACGGGTGGTTTCCATAATTGTTGGCCCTACTTGAATAGGGAGTTGAATAGTGCCCTAAGACACTCTTTCTTGATCATCATAAGCCCTTATTTTAATGCCTTTTCCTTTTTCAATGTAATCTTCTGAAATTCCCAAATTCTTTATGAGCTTGAGGGAACAGATGTTTAAACCTGCACCTCCATCCACCATGACTCTCTTGACTATGTTCTTATGCACTAGGACCTCTAGATCAAGTGCACGATTGTGAGATGGTTGGGTGGGAAAGTCTTGATTGGAGAATGTAAGAAAATTTGTGGTAATGAGATTTCCAACCATAGCTTGGAATTGTTCAAAATCAAGATCCGCAGAGACAGTGGATGAAGCCAATGCTTCTTCAAGGATATTTCTATGGGCGGATGAAATCTTCAGTAACTCCATGATGGAGATCTGAGCTGGGGTTCTTTTCAACTAGTCAAGAACATTATAGCCACTGGGAACGGATCTTGGGTTGGTAGTGAGTGCTCTAGGAGGTTGAGATTACCCTGCGATGGTGATTTTTCCACCTCGTGTTGTGACTCCACAATCAGCTTGGGCTCCTTTGATGGTGATAACTATGCAATACTCATCTAGGGATGTGATGACATGGTCGTACACATGATTCAAATTTTTGAAGTTTCCCTTTCCTTTATCATTGTTATTGTTCCCTTTGTTATGATCTGGCATTAGATTCATGTAGATCTTAAGATTTTGATTTCCCACTGGTTGCTCCAAATTTATAATTTTATTATGAATGAGGTCTTGAATTAAGTTTTCTAACCTCATACACCTAGAAGTTGTGTGTCCCTTGATCTTGTGGAAATCACAAAGGTGATTATTATTATACCATGGTGGTTTTACCAAGGGTTCTTGATAATTGTCATAGGTGGGGATTGTGATGAGTTTTTCTGCCACTAGCCTCTCCATGATGGATTCAACAGATTCCCCAAGGGCTGTGTACTTCCGCTTGGGAGATTTTTTGTCCCACTGGGGTGTTCCCCTTTGATCATTCACATTGTTTATTGTTTGGTTGCTCGGCTGCTAAGTTACAGTGTTAGCTTGATGATTATTTTGATTGTTCTTTTGGGGTTGTTGTTGGGGTGCTGGTGTGTTTTGTCAAGGAGTGTTGATGATAACTTTTGCATTGACAATACCATCATTGGTAATGTTTATTTTTTTCATCCATGTGCAAGGTTTGTCATTATAGCTGGTGGATGGGCATTTTTTTTTGTTCAGGATATGCGGGTGACCCCCCTTGTGCAATAAGGGCCTATTCAATGTTAAGCACCTTGGAGATCAATTGGTCATATGTGGTGATACCTTACACCTTGAAATGGAATGCCAATTCTCCTTTGAGATTTTAAATGATAGTGCAAACTTGTTGTTCTTCAGGAATGGCCCATTTTCTCCTATTGGCCTTGGATTGCCATCATTGTAGGAAGGAGGAAAATGATTCATTTTTACCTTGTTTCAGAGTTGATAGTTCCTCTAGACTTACATCCATATCGATATTGAATGCGTAATTTTTTATGAATGTGTCTAATATCTCTTGTAACTTTTTGATGCTTAGAGGGAGGCGAGAGAACCAATCCATGGCTTGGCCAACCAAACTTCTAGGAAATAGCCACATCAGATATGTATCGTCATATGCGACTTCCATGTAATGCACTTGGAATTCCCTAATATGATCTTCAGGGTTTCCCATCCCACGGTATTTATCAAATTTGGGGATCATCTCAAATCCCTTTAGGAATGGTTTCATTGCAAGACTCTTGTCAAAAATATAGGGATGCAAGTTGCTGGGTGTTTTTTTGGTTTTCCCTTACTGAAGATCAAGCACTTATTGCAAGAGAAACTTGATTTGTGTTGTCACATAGTTTTACGAATCAGGGGGTGGAGTGAAGGTGTTTTGTGGTGGTTCAATTTTTGGCGGGATAGGTGGATTGGTTGTTGTGTTTGTGGATGGTGCTTGCACATTTTTTTGTGCCAAGTATGCTTGTAGTTGTTGTTATACCAACAATGCTTGTTGTTGGTCCTATTGATGTTGCGGTAATAGTGTCAGTTGTTGAGCTTGTTGTTGTTGTTGGGTTGCTAATCAAGCTACTTCTTACTGCTCTTGGCATTGCTTCAATGCTTGCTAGTATGCTTGATGTTGGGCTACTTGTTTTTGTGTGAGGTATTGTGCTTGCACATGTGCTTGTGCTTGTGTCTGTGCTTGTTCTTGTGCTTGTACCTATATTGTGCCTGTTGAGCTTGGTATTGGGCTCAATTTTGTGCTTGTTTCTGAACCTAGGCTTGTGCTTGTTGGGCAGCTTGTACAATCTATACAACATGTGTAGCCTACGTGGCTTGAGCAGCTTGGGTGGCTTGCACTACTTGAGTGGCTTGTGTTGCTTGAGTGGCTTGTTGTGCATCTAATTGTGTTTGTGCTTGTTGAGTAGCTAGTTGTGTAGCTTATCGGTTTTAGATATTTTGGAGTGTCATTTGATAGGCACTTGTTGAGCATCTTGTAAAATGATGCTATATTGGTTTTATATGTTTTTGTTTGGTGGCAGTGGTGGTGGAAGTGGTGGCGGATTTGGAATGGTGCTTGATGTTGTGGTGATAAGAGGCATCATTGTGTTGATGATTGGGATTTGGGTGGTGGATTTGTGATTGATATGCTTGGTCCTTGAGAGACCATTTTTTTGAGATATTTGGGGGATGATTGATGATGTGATGATGGCTTGTGTTATTGGGATAGTTTCCATCTGTTGTTGCAATATCGATGGCAAGATAGGAGGATTTGGTATGATGGTTTGATTGATGATCGAGGGGTTGACTTGATTTTGTTGATTGATGCTTGGTAAATGGGGAAGCCCTAAACTGAGAGGTGGTGTGGATATTGATGGCAAGGGTGGAAGTGGTGGAAAAGTGAGTGGCATTCTCCCTTGGGGAAATGGTGAAGATGAAGGGTCAAAGATGCCCCTGGTCCAAATAAGTCACCTTCTCCTTGCGAGGTCATAGGGAGAGAGGTTTGAGGTGTTGTGTGAAATGATGATGATAGGTCATTGGGATCATGAAAGGTGAGGGGGACATATGGGTGTAACGAATTTTGGGGTATGGTTTGCCCCAAGATGGTGTTTGCATCCAAATATTGATTACTCACAAGGGGGTGTGTTTGTAGGGCATTGAGAAATGTGCTACCCTTGTTAACAATGGTTTGAGTTCGATCAATGGATGATGTAATTTGTGGAATGATTTAGGTGATTTTTTGAATTGGGAGTGTGGATGAGATTGGGGGCATGGATGAAATTGGAGGCATGACCCCAAAAGGTGATTCCACAATGGTGCTCAAATTGAAATTGAAAGGGATTTTATCCCCTTGTTTTACTAATTCAAGAATGTATTATGAGGGATGGAGCTTCATCATGATGTTGAAAATTCTATAATTTTTGGGATTTTGGACCATTTTGATGATCTTGTCTTGTGTCATTCCAAAGGAATTATTGGTGATCTCCTCTACTTGACCTTCCTCTTGAGGATTTTGTGATGATGAAGGAAGATTAGTTAGGGGATTTCTCGATCCAATGGAATTCATTTTGGAATTGGTTTGACTTAGGTCACTTGAAGTTGATGTTTCTTTGTTGGCTTCCATGTTCCTCTTGTGTTGGGATCTAGTTTGAACCATAAAATGAGGTTCAAAAGAGAAGATCTAGGATGATTAAGGATCAAAGGTGTGATGGTGAAATGTGTGAAAGATGGATGATATGGATGATTAAACGCTTCGAAGATATTGAGGAGGATGCTAGACTTTTTGGGACTTTTTTGGATTCTTGGATTTGTTTTGGATTCTTGGATTCTTGGATTTTGATTCGACCTTGATTTGGTTTTCGAGTGTTTTGATTTTGGATAATGAACAAATGGATCCCAATATGTTGGATATTATCTATGGGATAGACTTGCTCACAAGATGATAATTTGACTAAGTGTAGGGAGAAGGATGCATCTACCCACACCTAACCAAACAGGATGATTTGATGATAATTTCACCTAAGCATATGGAGAAGGATACATCTACACATGCCTAGCCAAAACAAGATGATTTGATGTTTTGATTTCAAGGATTTTGATTCAAGTATTTTGATTTGTTTCAAGGATTTTGATTCATTTATTTTCCAAAAAAGTCTAGCATGAAGGATGATTTCAAGATTTTCAAGAGTTGTTGGTGTAGACACTAAAAATTGCCCCAAGCTTGTGATTTCTAAATTCTTCATCACTTCCCCTTTTGTCTTTGATAATTAAATAATTTTAATTATTTAATTATTTTCTAAAGTCATATGTCTTCTATTAATTAAATAATTTTAATTATTTAATTAATTCATTTCTATCTTTATTCTTCCTTAATTAATTAAATAAATTTTATCTATTTAATTACGTCTCTAATTAAGTCTTCTTTCTAAAATTAAATAAATTCTAATTTATTTAATTTTTGTCCATTTTCCACTATAATTAAATAATTATCTTAATTATTTAATTAATCATTAACCTCTTCTCTCATAAATTAAATAAACTTTATTTATTTAATTTGGTCCACTATCTTGAATTTTGAATTAAATAATTATTTAATTCAAAATGATTCCCTTTGTCACATTCCTCTATAGTTAAATAATATCTTTATTATTTAATTATTCATTGGCCACCTAGATTAAATAATTTTTATTGTTTAATTTCTCCTATCACCTCTTTGTCTGTTCCAATCTTATCTTCCACATCAAATCTTATCTCTTGAAATCTCATTTAATCCTAGCCCTTGATTGAATTATCTCATAATTCAATCTCAACCCTTCATATTTATCATTTTCCCTAATTTTGACCTAACCCTATTTCATACTACAACTTTCAATCTTGGCCATTGATTAAGACATATTATTGACATCCAATCTCAACTGTCAATCAAAATTAGACCTTTTCTATAAATCAACCCTCTCATAAGCCATTTGGGGGTTGATTCTTCAAGTATCCTTATGTTGTCAAAATCATTCTTGAATCATTCATCCATTTCTATCTATCATCTACGCATATTATGCAAGTACATGTTGCTAGTGTGAGACACAAATCTTCAATATTTTGCTAGTCACTTGTCATAGGCTTATTATTGCACACTCAAATCTGAGGGCAATTATCATATTCAAGCAAAATGGAGAAGGGAAATGGAGGTGAATCAATGGTGGCATGAAGATTTGGTAATATTGTTTTATGCTTTATGTCTTTATGCTCATTTGTGCTTCATTGTTTATTAGGGTTTGATTTGTATGCTTTATTGCATTTTCCTTAATATTTTTACCCTAATTGCATTAGTGAACTTGACATATTTTGATAAATTTTGAGGAATTTTGGAGTTGGATCCTTTTTGTTGTCGGTTTTGTTAGCTTTTTGTTGCAATTTTTGCTTCATTTTGGGACAAAGACCTAGTTTTCAAATATTTGACCATAACTTTCAAATGGTTGTGTATTTTCTCACATAATGTTTTTTGCAGATTTGTGATGATGTCGGGCGCCTTTAGTCAAAAAATTAGAATCTTTGGAGCTGTTTTGAATTTTTTATAAGTTTTTAATGGTTTTTCATAAAAAATTAACATTGGGTGCAAAACAGCAAATTTTTAATATTTGTTTACATTTTTGGAAAGCTCTTGAAATTTCAATAAAAGGTTTGTTCTCTATATTTTTATTTTTGATGCAAAAAAAATTTCAAAAACTTAGATTCGTCTTGACTAGCTAACCCTCTAATATTAGTGATCAATTATCTTGTTAGGGTTTTGGCTTTGTTGTTGGTTTTGTGAATGTGTAGAACAAATAAATACTTCAAAGGACTAATTGGATCAATTGGACAAATATTTTGGTGCTAAATAAATTATAGGTGTACACATTCCATCTTTCATCTCTAATCATTGCTTGTCAACACACTTCAATTTGGGGCATAAAAAGAACATCTCGTTTGTCACACATTTGGATTTGGGGCTTAAAATGAACATCTTGTTTGCAATCACACTTTGAAATTGGGCTTAAAAAGAACCATTGTCTTCCATCACACATTTTTACTTTGGGTTAAAAAGAACAAGTGCTTGAATTGTGTTACACACATTTCATTTCTAAAGGAAAATTAACAATTGTGAGTGTGAATCAAGTGTGTGTGTGTCCTCCAAAACACCTCATTTGGTTCGCTTTTGTCATACCCTTCTTAGGAGGCCTACTTGGAGCATGCACCCCTCCAAGGGATGACCTCAATCAAGTATGAATCCAAAGACACACTCCTTTTAGAGTTGAAATCTTGTCACTTTTGGCTAAGCCCCAAATTACTTTATACCTTTGGGAAGTGAAGGTGAAGGGTGGGTTACCCCTTTCTCTCTGCTTATTGGCAGATTTTACTTTCAAATTATACCTAGTCAACCTCATGCAAACTAGCTTGAGACCTAATTGGCCATACCCCACTTGACTAGTCATAAGGCTTGTTGTTGTGTATTCAAGTGTTTTCTTAATCATAACATTTAATCTTGAAAGAAAAATTTATCATCATGTTTGGTGTGTGTGCTCATGCATTTACATGTGAAATCTTGTGTTTTATATTGCCCAATTCAAACTTCCAATAAACACTTGCCACATCATCCAAATCATCCAATCTTGTCAATCCACATCATATCCTAATCATCATTATCTATTTAATCCAAGCAACGTCATTTTACACCATGACACCATTAGAAGACATAGCATGAAAGCTTGTTCACATACTTCACGTAGCCCAAACAAGCCAATCACCTTTAAACCAACAAATCATTCAAGGAGTCTATGAAATGATACAAAAACTTCAAACAAACCAATCACCTCAAATGCAACAACTCATAGCACAAGCCCAACACCTCATGGCCACTTGTCAAGTCCAACAAGCACAACATCAAGTCCAATCATCACATCAACAAATTTCACCTCAATTCTATATGTCACGTATATCATCATCTCAACTTCATCCATCCACATATCATGTTACCTCTTCATCAACCTATCACACCTCTCCTAATGTCAACTCTTATCCATATCAATCCACCTCTCAACAACCATTATCTTATGCAACCTGTCCATCATTATCACAACAACAAATCATACCACAACAAGTCCAAACACCATTCCAACCTCAACACATTCAACCACATTCCTATGTGTCACATTCATCGTCATGCCAACCTAACCCATCTACCTATCATTTCAATTCCACATAAACATATCCACCCATATCACAACAAGAACATAGGAGCCCAAGTCCACCTTGGCAACAAAATCAAGAGCCTTTAAGTCTTAATGCCACCTTTGACAAGGGAATGATGACTTGTTCCTTTAACCTGGAGAACTTACCTCTAAACAAAGGTTCTAGAAAACATTTAAAATTGACACGACTGACAATTCAAAGATCCCAAGGAAACAAGAAAGTCAGGATAGACCCTTTGAGCCAAGGAACAATGACAAACCTAAATCATCTTCTTGCCCTATCAGCCATACACCTGACCTATCTGCCTGACCATCTAAACTTAATGACTATCATCAAGACTCATTTGAGTTGCCACATGATACTACCGACCATAGTGATAGTCCCTTTGTCCCTTATTTTGACAATGAGTATGAGTCAAGAGAAGGAGAATATTGGATAGAATCTGACTGGGAGCTCAATGACAACTTCATTTTCAATGTCTCTGGATCCATTTGCATGCTTTACGCATCCTCCCCACAATTCACCAATACTGAAAATGGCATCTCCTTAGTCTACCCTCAACTAATCGATTGGGACCAACAAGGCCCGCCAGTCTTGGATGTATTTCAGAATGATGATGCCATTGCAAAATTTATGGGACTACGTGAGGGAATACCCAATGGTGATCACAAGGTTGGATTTTCTATTGACCTAGATTGTGTAGCTTACTTTGAGGAGACTGCTCCATCCTCTAGTCGTAAAATGAAAGGTAAAAATAAAATAAAAAATGAAATGTCTTTAGGTGAAAACTGGAAGGCACCTTCTGATGACAAAAAAGTAAAAATAAAAGATGTATCTATGGGTGAAAACCTCTCTGAGGTGCCCAAAGATGGAGGACTGGAATTTCTTCTCATGACCCAAGAGAAATCAGCAATGCTCATAGAGGACACTATAGAAGTCAACATATCAATAGGAGAAGATCCCAAAATGGTCCTCTTTGTGGAATCCTTGACATAAGAAGAGAAACCTGAGTTCCACAAATTCTTTGTAGAGTGAAAGATCAATTTTGCATGATCGTATGCCGATATGCCTAGGTTGGATCCAGAACTAGTTTTGCACCATTTTCCATTACTTCTAGATGATAAACTAGTAAAATAGAAGCTATACAAAATGCATCCTCAAATTACCCTGTTAGTCAACGTTGAACTCAAGAAACTACTAGACATGAGATTCATACAGTCTATTGACTATGTTGAATGGATATCCAATCTTGTACCTGTCACATAACCAAATGGTCAGATCCATGTCTGCATAGATTCGCGTTATGTGATTTTAAAAGAAAAAAAAAAGGTGAAATGTGTATCATTTGCTTTTCACTGTTTCTCAGCACTGCCCGCAACCAAAAACCCTCAATTTCGCACTCACGTTCTAGGAGTAAGGACTTCTGCAAATTTCATCAAGAACAATTGGATTTTTTCTACAAATATGGCACCACGATGACAAAGAGATGCAGGAGGTAAGTATTGTTTACTATTTTTTTTTAATTTGTTAGTTTGAAATTGATTTTGTTTGTTTTAGGTTAGATTTTTTTTAAAAAAAAATCTATAGGAAATCCTACAAATCCTCAACAAAATCAACCTCCCCCACCATTCTCTCAATTCCCTCCTAGCACTCAAGAAAATTTGAGGAGTGAAATTGAGAATAATAGAAAACAAATTGAGGATCTTATCAGTAGATTGAATGATCCAAATGATTCAACCACAGAAAGAATGCTTCTAGCAAATTCATTGAAAGAAATGTTAAAAAATGTAGATGCAATCACCCAACAAATATCTAGATGGCAAGATAGGAGGCAGATAGCTAGGGCATATTATGTAGACAAATTATCATATAAACAAGTAAAAGATTTAAAAATTACTAAAGGTGATTTGTGCTCTCTATTCACTGACCCTAAAACAAATCAAAATCTTACCCTCAATGCAAAGAGGTTTCCTATTCATTGGTGCCACCACCAAGATATTAAGAATAATTTTTATGAAAGATGGTATATGGTCTTTGATTACCCACCGTGCAATAATTGTGAAGTCCCCCAATATTTTCTTAGGAAACTATACAGTGAGTTTGTATTGAACCAAATCCCAAATTATTTTGATATGAGGGAGTTCCAAGGGAGAGGTGTGGGGTCAGCTCAGGATAGGCTCGGTGCATAGCCGGATCCTATGCAGAAAGGGAGACGACCTCTCTCTAGGCCGCCTCGTGAGTAGATTGTGATGCCTACCGTTGCGAAGGAGAGTGCCAACATAGAGACATTGCAGGCAATCACAACTTTGACCCAGAGTGTCATCCATCACACTAGCCCTATTGTACAACACCATCCAGGGGAGTCTTCAGGTGGTGGCCTTCGAACCCATGTGTTTCAATCTTTCGAGGTGACTTGTTCATATGACCCTACTAGCACTCAAGAGGGTGCTACACAGGATCCATATGCTACTACACATCCTGATCCATATGCATCTATGGGGATGGAGAGGATGGCTGACATTTTACATGATGCATATGTCATTGACACTCAAGTAAAATTCAACATGTTCATTGAATTTAATTTATTAAATTTTGAAAGTGAAATGCAAGATTAACTAATTTAGTTTTATTATTCTAATAAAATTGCAGGGTCACAGTGTAGAGACTGGATACACCAGGGTGAACCTACAATAATGGGTTACAATTATTTAAGTGAAGAGAAATTAGAAATGAACACAAAAAATTCAATTAGGTGGTTCAAATGAAGGGGGGCCTTTTATGAAGAGGGTTCATTAGAAGCCCCCCCCCTTCTAATGAAGGGGGGCTTCAAATGAACCCCCTATCGCTTCATGAGAATTCTTTAAAGTTTTAAAATCCAAAGAAAGAAAGGCTTCGTACGAACCACTCCTTCACTCGAACGACCTAATTTTTTGCTCCAATTTTAGAGAATGCCCTTATTCTCCCTCTAAAAGTTTAGAGACATATTCATTTTGGTCTTTTTCGTGAGCAGGTCATTTTCATAGGAATTCTTTTTGGTGGGCGAGGTTGCTTTCACAAGATTTCCAGCAAATAGTGTAGGTCATTTCTAGCACTTTCACTATCTAGACATTTACGCAATAGACATGCATGGAGGTAAGACTAGCTGTGAGATTGTGAAATAGAACAAAATTCTGGCACTTTTACACAATATACATGTGGTGATTCATGTGTGTGATAGACAATTTGTGGTGCTTTCATTTCTGGCTATAGTTTATCAATGATTTTTCACATTTAGATTAGTCTTTGCTGAAAGTTACTTGTATAGTTTGTATTTTATTTTTGTAGAGTTGTAGACCAAAAAATAATTTATATTGGGAAAATGTTGCTTAGTTGGAAGTGTAGGTAGATAAGTAGACCTATCTGTAGCCCTGCCAACAATTTAAATTAGCATCCTCTACCTCAGGTCTTAATCTGATTTACACTTAATCTGGGAAAAATAGAAAACCCTCCTTGGAGTAAGCCGTTACTCAGCAGTTGATGCCTATTCCTCATTTTTTATGGCTATTCCTTAGGTGTTGTTGTAAGCTATTCCTTTATGTGCTTGTTACACATAATTTCTTGTTGATGATAGATTGGAGAAAACCCTGCATGTTGGTGTTTCTCTTACTAGGGCTCGTGATTACAGCTATGTCTATCCATTCATGCATTGAAATGTTTTTATTTGATCTTAATTAATTGTCATTGTTCCAAGATCTATTTCCCAATGACTCTCAATGTACATAGAACTCGTTATAAGTAGCTCTAAGCTATGTATTTGACTCAAATGTCTCCATGCGGTGTCTAGCAGTCTAATTTGGCCTATATGATGCTCACATTATACCCTCAAGATATAGGGATGAGACCATCTCTACTATGACTCAGTTGATAAGGTGAAGAAACTCTCACGTCCATGGTGCAAAACCAAGAAAAAAGAGAAATCAATATCACATCAAAAAAACAAATAAAAAATGAACTTTATCTATATCTATTCTATTCCAAATAAATGATATAAAACATAAACATAAAATCACTTAGGTCTTTGGCCTACCAATTTTTTCTCATAGTCCATTTGCAATGCTAGGACTAGTGCATGCTATAAGTGTGGGTCCTATAGGAGTACATGTATTGCTAGACTCACCTCACTCCATCTATCTAGGAGGTACAACTATTGGAGAGCATACTCTCTATTATACCCTTGGCCTATCTTCCTCTATTTTATACTCCACATCCAAACCTTAAGCATCAAGATCCCCTTTAGGGGCATCCTTGAAAGGAATGATTGTTGGATAAAAACTTCACTAGTTGGTGTACCCCTATAAAACATTGACATCATCCACATCCAAAAATAGATGATCATTCTCTCCTTTACTACTTAATTCACTCAAAATGACCTTAGTGATTGTTGGATGAGAGAGGTGTCTAGCTCTAATGGTAATGTGATGTGAATGCACATAAGTGGTATTATCAATGGCACTTTCCATACTAGTCCAAACTACCTCATCAATCACATGTACTTAAATTACATGATGATATAGTCATAGTGACCAGTAAGTAGGTGATCTTGTTGGATACAAGCCATCTATCTACCAAAATCATCCCATGCTATCATTCCTCTATATGGCTACTATATAATCTCTATGTTGTACAAGTGATCAAAAGATTATCTCCAAAATAGTAAATCTTAGAAACTCTAATATCAAATTAGTGGGTATTATTGTGGTCATGGTCCATCTGAATAAATGTTCCTTGGGTAATTGATATATCTTATACACATGATGTTCTTGAATTCTCATACCTAAAGTAATGTGGAGTTCATGAGTATCTTCCCCTCATGATGCACAAATCTCCCAAGGTCTTAGTAAAGGTGAGCAAGCATACTCTGCTCCAATACAAAAATAGTATTTCACTCCTCCATGGCCTTGATTATGTGCATGAGGCCCACATGCAAATGCATGCCTCAACCATCAATAGTCATTATCATGGATACTATGGTGATCAATATCCTCCTAGTTAGGGGAATAGGTATTGAGCCTTGCTCAAGTCACCACATAAGAAATGATCAATATTGTAACTCATGATGAATCATGCAAGTGTATATCACTATCCCTCCTATATAGTGACTAATTGTCTCTCATCCTCAATAGTAATGCAACAACCATGGACTAGGAATCTAAGAATGTGTTATACATCCACATGAATAATAGTCATCTCCCCTATTAGGAGATGAAAGGTGGATGTATCCAAATTCTATTGATCCATCAATCCCAAGAGCATCATGTGGTGCAATCACATCTCTAAGAGTATGAATACCAAATAAAGGACTAATCATCTATAAAAAACCTACTCCTTCCTTGATAGATTCTCCAGTCAACTCATGAGTAGTGTAAAAACAAATCCTCTACCATTCTCTCACATAATTGGAAGTGGCTAAAAGTAAACAAAATAATTATATATCATTCTACTACTAACACCCTAGCATTCTAAAATGTCCAAAAACTTAGAATAAAGTATGTTTTCCTAAAGGCTAGTATGCCCTTGAACACTAGCACCCTTTGTGGATGATCGCGCATCCCTTAGAAGTTAGCAAACAAGGAGGATGTCTATATGAATATCAGACTCATGTTCAACATCTGAATGCTAGTGTGCTCATCAGATTCCAATATGCATCATAGGGTTTACAAGGGAAAAAATAATAAAAATTTCAAAAATCAATAGAAAATTTACCTACCTCTTATTTCACCATACTATTCTCGGCTCCCTCTTGGAGTTCACCTAGTCTTGGTCATGAAAAATCTTGTCAGTGAGGAATTTTAACTACAAGATCACTCTAAACTCTATGAAAACATGAGACACATATTCACCTTCTCTCTTCTCAAAATTTATTTTGGATCTTATTTTTCATAACATTTTTCCTTGCATGATAGTTTCTTCTGATTTAAAAAATTAATACATTTCAATTTTGAAAGATATTTTTGAATGCTAACAATAAACCTTGTAGTATTTAATATTGAATACTATGGAGCTTCACTGAACTCAAATCTAGATGTTGAACATAGGTTTTCATTGATGTCAAAGGTTTGTTTTCTAAGGGGTAATGCTATATGAACAGTCAATTTTATAGTACTTGAATTATCATTATTGATTGGTGGAAAATGAATACATTGAGATATCACTCTTTCTCCACTAATCATTCAAAGATGCCATATGAATCCCAATTGGATTGACTAACAACCTCACAATGTGAGTCAATTCACAATGAGGAGGACCTAGGAGGGGGTTCTTTCAACTCTTAGGGAGATTGTTTTATTCAATTGTAGTTACCATTTTGTGTATGGATTAGTCTCTTAAACTTGATAGTTAAGGAGAATGATAGGGTTAACAAGTCATATTTACCTTAGTTTTGTTTTATTGAATGAAGGATTCATTATCATTCTGGCAGAGTTATTTATTAGTATTGTTAAAGAAATATATTCTGATTTTTTGGAATCAGTGATTTCAAAATGAGAAAAATCTATATTTCAAAATTCATGATGTACACTCTTGTTTACTTTCACAGTCTCACTCTCTATGCAATTAAATCTTAAGATGGTTTTAAATGTAAAAACCATCAGTTATTTGTCTTCCTTTTTTTGAATTTTACTGCATTTTTGGGTTCCTGATATTTTCTAGGTTTTTCTCCAATAATATCTCAAGAATTGAAAATATCCTTATCTTTTGGTATGCAGAGAAATTCTTGAGAAATTTTATATCTATTTGATTCTAAACATCACAATTCTAAATTAGTAGTTTTTTCTAATTATTATTTATTGGTAATAATTGATAGTTGATTCAATTCCTTTTATGTTCTCTTTCCCTAGGTGACCCTTCTTTGGCATATTGGTTCTATTTGAAAAGTTAATCATTTGCAATTTACATTTCATCATGTTGATGATGGATCAAGAGTGTGATTTAAAATTTTGATGCAAAACCACCTATACATTTTTTCCAAAAGATTTTTTTATATATTATTAGATTCTGAAAATCTTATGTTTACAATCTCTTCTTTTTAATATCAATGTTTTTACTTGCAATAAGACCAACATTCACTTTAAAAAAGGGAAATTTCTCTAGCTTGGTGATTAATGGCCATCTCTTTGTTATTTTTTTAATTAAATGCACCACTCTCAGAAGGAGACCATTGTAATTTATTTTGTTGCAGTGCTACACCCCTATTGTGCATCCTATGTCATTGTTAAAGTTTATTCAAATGTTCATAGGTGGTTACCTCTTACAGAATTCTCATCGTTATTGTCAATTGTCTCATGACTTGTCATTGTAAATGTCTTTCATCTTTTCCATAATGAGTCTACAACTGAAAACCTTTTTGTAAAAATGTGTAAGAATTTAAAAATTCCTAAGTTTCTTTCTTATCTAAATCAAGTTTTGCAAAATGACAATATAAAAGGCACACTTAGCTTGTCTTTTAGCAATATTTTTTACCTCTAAGCACTAAAATTTGTGTAACGTATGCCTTACTCATCTCATTCACATGGTTTTATATTGCTAAAAGTTTACCAAATTTACAAAATATATGCCAAAAGGGAAATCCACCATATAAATTAAAATATCAAGAAGAAAAGAGTCTTGCTTAGGACTCCAAATAGAGAACCAAAACCTGAGCATATAACTAATTGAAACAGGCCACCAAATGGCAGCCTAAGTACAGCTGGATGCATCATTCTAGAACAAGTTATAGACTGTCAGATTGATCCAAAAAAATTGGTAAGAACCTTTATAGTCAGCACTATTCTTTAGTACAATTTTTTAAAAACAATATTGACAATGTCTTTAACATGATTCTCAAACTAGGTGTGATCAACTAGAATTTCAATCTCAATTACGGTGTTCTTGGCTGCATGATCCATAAATGACTCAATCAGCCTATCTTCCTAACCTTTAAGAGCTCCATCAGCATTAGCAACCTGAACCAGGGCAGCATTCAAGATGGAATCCAAATCAGTAGAGGTTAGTAGGTCACCTTCCTCATCATTTTTATCACCAGACATACTCCTAGGAAATACAGGAATAGGATGATAACCAACATCTAGCTGGTTAGTATTAGACCAACCCATTAAAGGAGCAAGTTTAGGGATGGGATCAGAGGGCACTAGTGACTAGATAGTCTTTATGGATTGCAATGGAACCCTGAGCAAGAACTTTGGTGAATTCCTTTGGAACTTTCAGCATCATAGATCCCTACAATACAATAGGAGAAAGGTTGAGCTCACAACTAAAGGCCTTAAGTGACCTCCCCCGTCTATAAAAAATCTCATTATTCTTGCTTTCTTAAAAACCAGAACACCTCAGAAGAAAGTAGAGACAACAAGCCACAATTTCCTATTAAATTTGTGCAACTTTTTAACAAAACTAATAGATCCAAACAAGATATCAAAACAAGAAATTTATTCCTTATCAACACACAAGTCTCACCCAGGGTGAACCCACAATAATGGGTTACAATTATTTAGGCGAAGAGAAATAAAAAAATGCACACAAAAAAATCAATTAGGTGGTTTGAATGAAGGGGGGCCTTCTAATGAAGGGGGTTCATGAGAAGCCCCCCTCCCCCTTCTAATGAAGGGGGGCTTCGAATGAACCCCTATCACTCATGAGGTTTTTTAAAAATTTTAAAATCCAAAGAAAAAATAGGCTTCGTACGAACTAGCCCTTCGCTCAAATGCCCTAATTGTTTCCTCCAGTTTTGGAGAACGCCCTATTTTTCCCTCTAAAAGTTTAGAAACAAGATTCATTAGGTCTTTTTCACGGGTAGGTCATTTTCAAAGGATTTCTTTTTGGTGGGCAAGGTTGCTTTCAGAGGATTTCTTTTTCGCGGGCAAGGTTGCTTTCACAGGATTTCCAGCAAACAGTGCAGGTCATTCTAGCACTTTCACTAACTGGGAATTTACGCAATGGACATGCATGGAGGTAAGACTGGCTGTGAGATTGTGAAATAGAACAAAATTTTGGCAGACAATGTGGCACTTTCATTTTTGGCTACAGTTTATCAATGAGTTTTCACATTTAGATTAGTCTTTACTAAAAGTTACTCGTACAGTTTGTATTTTATTTCTATAGAGTTGTAGACCAAAAAATAATGTTAAAGATAGGTTGCTCAGATATTCATATATCCTTTTCATTTTTGTACAATTTTTATTTTATTTCTATAGCATGGATGAGATATTCACTTCTCATTACTATAAATCATATATCCTTTTTAGATTTGATCTATCCAAACCAAAACCATACACGTTTCAATAAACATTGTTAAGAGGTTTAGTTTTGCAAGAATTTTAGTCTAAATGTTAAAGATAGGTTGCACAGAAGTGAAAAAAATGGATTAAAGCCCTCATCAAGTCACAAAGTTCTTTTGACTCAAAACCAGAGTCTTGGTTTACCATATAGGAACAATAGAAGATTAGATCCTATAAGAGCAATTAAGGCTATATAGTTTCATATGTAATTTGTCATAGTGTCATAAAAAACATAACAATTATTACCATGCGCTATTTCCATTATGCTCATTAATGTATATTCAGATATACAATTTCAACAACTAATACATTGATAATCAGACATGGTATGAAGTTATAATGGCCTATGATTGTTATCAAGATCAATGGATTCTATGAGAGAAGATGAGAATTCTCTAGTCATTTCATTTCCCAATTCAAATAGCAAAAATACTTCTTCAAGAAAAATATTTCAAGAAGATGTTGTAGCAGACCAGTAACTACAAGCCTACAGCCATATGTTGCACCTTACTATATCTACCACCTGGTTTCCCACAACAATCGCAGGTCATTTGAATGACAAAATACCGCATAGTTATTGTAAATCATCTGTTTAAGATAGATACTACTTGGTAACAAATGCCAATTATTTAGCATAATTAATAAGAAAAACTTTCCAACTGTGAAAAAACATAGCTAGAAGGTTTGCATCATGATATTACAAGTATTTCTAGCAAACTCTATAGAAATAGAGCATCCCCTATTTTATGTCATACTAAACATATTACTATCATTAGATGTTATCATGTTAAAACTCCCAGTTGTTCTAGCACAATTGATATCATTATCAACATCATCCTACCACATTTTAGGCATAATGTAATCAGTAGAGATGAAACAATACAGCTATAAAAATGCCATACATGGTGCTCACTTAAACTAGTAGATTCCCACGTGATTGTTGTGTGAAAGCTAAGACCAATGGGCCCTTACCCATAGACAACCTACAAATACTTGAATAAATCATTAAAGAATATAAACAAGATTCAACACCACTGTGGTGATGTACTGAAACAAATCCAGAAAATACATCTTTACTAATTTATCAAAGAGAAATCATTATATGATAAGAATGAGCACATCATATACTTCTCATATCTAATTTGTTCTATTTCCTTCTGAGATGAATCACAGTTTCTATATTAGAGAAGTGTTAGCATGGTAGATTCCTCCAACCCATCTCATATCATGTGCTCAGTTAACTAGAACTTAGTATGCAGGTATGTAATACTCTGGCTACAGTTAACTAAGAGCGCAGTCTAGTGGTGTGAAAGTTATTGCAATTGAACATGTTCGAGTGGGCATTGCCTGTAATATTATTGGTATGAAATTGCTTGCAGCCACATATGTGTGATACCAAGTTGGGTTTAACCAGGGAGTTTGGCTACCCAGGAATCTTTGTGAATGACATGATACTGAATGTGTTAGAGGCATGAGATAAGGGCACAAAGTTCTATTATGTTGTACTTCTAATTTTTCATATGTTGGAGTACTATGAGATTCCAATTAGTGAGCAATATGAACATGGTAATACATGCAAACACATATTTTTCTTTGATTTCAACATTGTACTCTACCTCTCCACTTGACATTGCCAACCATGGGAAGATGATGGAAAAATGGAAGAAGGCACTTGTGTTGCAATGTGCTTGATATTACTGCAGTTTACTAGTACTTTTGATAGAGTTCCCTCATGTTACTTTTAAGTTTATTGGAAGCTCTGCTATGCCATCTACCTTGATGGAGGATGGAATTGCTAGCTCTCACAATTTCCTATTTCCCTAGATGAGTTGTATTGGGGTATAAGGATTATAAATGAATGGCACCCCAGTTGATGCAACTATATTGTTGATCTACCCTATGTCAGCCAATGGCCATGCACATAAAAATTTGGAGACATTCTTATTGCATACACATGAAAATTGGAGTCATTTGCATTGGGGCAAAGCACCTATAAAACTCCACAAATGTATTTGATGAAGTAGAGAATGAATGAATGAAAATACAAAGGTTCTATCAAATTGTGATCTATACATGCCTTAGTTTAATTAATTTTTGTCATTATGTGTTAACCATAGTAACAATACTTGGAGTTGGCATGAACTCGGCAAGGGTGACCTGACTTGGGACTTGACGCTCAGACTTGGCGTAGACTCGACAAAATGGAAAACCCAAGAAATCTAGAGATTTTTAAGGATTTAAAACTTGTAATGTCATCCTATAAAAAGAGGAAAATTATGCCCTTAAATATTTACTGAGTTGTAATGTCATCCTACTATGTTTGCACATTTGACATGCAAAGTGTTCTCCTTGTGCAGTAGGAAAGGCATCTATCTCATGGACTATTTGTTGTGTGATTCTTGACTTACCTTACTATTTTCAAATCATGAGATGCTCTATAAGTACTTTCTTTTTTCACCACATTCTTAAATCTTTTGATCTCAATCATAGATTTATAGAAATAATCTGGTTCATTGGCCTTGTGAGAGCTCCCTTTGTTCGAGATAAAAGAATTGCTCTTTTATTTGTTCTCCACATCTTGATATGACATTATTGAGTTGAACTCATATAATGACCAACATCAAGTTTGTTATAAGTATGCTTATCTTGCCAAAGAAAATCACTATTGCACAACCCAATATCTCAATAGTAGGAAGCTTGCACATAATTACATTCATCATTTTCAACTTATGTCCCTAGTGTCAAAGTACAAATAGAACAAAGTACAAAGTATTTGAACAAGAAAAGGAAATTTCATAGATAGCACTAAAAACAACATTTGGAAGGTACCCCAAAAGATATTGGGCATACAAAATGATCTAGAAATGAGGTAAAATTCTTCCAAGACTCACGAGCTGAATATACTTAGCAAGTACTCACCAAGCTTCTCACCTAGAAACTCATAGTTACTCACACATTCATGTGAAGAACTCATCAACTACATGAATATATTAGTCATAGCTTTGAACACTTGAAAATCCCTCAGTTTTTCACTTTTCTGCCGATTATTGTTGTACTTAGCTCTTGTAACACATTTTTAATCAATTTTAGTTGCCTTAAGTCATCATTGAAGAATTTGAAGAATTTCTTAACTAGATTTCCAAGTTATGTGATCGGGTTTTTTATTTGTTCTATGCTTTTATCGTTTTTCCTTACTATTTGTTCTATTCTAGGGTTCAATCTTTCAATTTATAGAAGAGAAGTTCATTCATATTGATTGTACCTAATTGGTTATAGTGGAGTTTGGAGAGTATTTAATCATCCAAGTTTTCCCCCTTTTGGGTTTCTCTAGTCCAAATCTTGTGTTTTGTTTCTATTTATCTACTTACTTTTGCTTTGGTTTTGGTACTATATTTTTCTTTTGCATTTAATTGAAAAATGTTTGGAGTAGCTAGAATTAGAAATCCATAATTGGTGAGTTGTTTAAGAATATCTAGAGCAGTTTATGGGTCAGATTTGCATCAAAGCAGATTTCTTACTATCAGGTTTACAATTTATCCCAACTAAGACAGGTTGGGGCTTGATGACTTTCGAATAGTGTTCATAATGTCTGTAACTTTATTTTTAGATTTCTTGTGGATAATCTAAATAATGCTAATTTAAGAAATTTATGACTTTTCCTTCTATTTAGAAAGTCAAATTTTTTTGAGGTTTGGGTATTAATAAGGAATTGCATGAAATTAGTTATAGAAAGAAGATTATTATAAAATGTACCTATTGGTCTTCACCTCCATTTGGTTGGACTAAAGTAAAATTTCATTGTGATTTGTTCACTTAAATTTAAACATTAGGATGTTTAAAGTAATGTATTTTTTTGGACAATTCAGGGACTGATATGGCAACTCAGGAACCACCACTTATGGGTATATTTGCCTATATAGACGAGGAGATCCATAAATTGGATTGTATTCTAGCTGATCCCACCACCACAGGGCTTTACAAGGATACATGTGTGTCAATTCTAAATAGCTTAAAGAAGATTATATGAAAATTTCACACCACAAATGCTTATTCTGCTGACACTATAGCAGCTATTCTTGCCGAGATGTATCACGAGATTAGTGGTGAGGTTTATCTTGCAGTTGTTCAGCTGCAAGTCCCAAAAGATACCCTCAAAGAAAAAAAATTTCCATATTACATTGGTAAATCCAAGGTTAAGGGATATCAGGTGACTCGATGTGTTGATCCTCAGATGGCCCCTTTGATATACCCACTCTTTCTTGCAACATTTGGTCGTTATCCAAATAACAACCAAATTCCTTTATACTTTGCACAATAGTTGTATGCTGGGGTTCATTTGGGCCTCAACGTCAACTACTTGGACCTACCACAATATTATGGTCAGGGGCGTGGTAGGGTTGCTGACAGGGAGGCTTTTCATCGACCAAATCGACAACCTCAATCTTGTTAGAATTTGGTTGGGGAGAGATTTCCTGCTATCTCCCCAACCCTAGCACCTATTGCAGAGTAGGTTTTCATTTCTTCCCAAAGGGAAGCAATTGACGGTGTTGGTGATATAGCTGCTGCTGCATCTACAATATCTACTGATCGTGTGGGGAGATATTTGATGAGTCATTCTACACGATCTAGACCATTGGATCATGGTATTGATCCTTATGCTATGGCGGGTGTCCTTTCACCCTTAGACATAGATCATCTCAAAGGAGAGCAGATGCTTCAGAGTACAGCTCATTGTTTGTCAGATGACCTATTGGAGGCATACAGTTTCATTTTGGCAGAGCTTGGGATCCTGATAAATGAGGTCAGAAGACATGTGAGTAGAGCTCGTTCACATCTAGGATCCAGCTAGGCTATAGGTCCTTCACATCATTCTCATCACTTTGGCAGCACTGCACATTTGTCAGATCCACCTACAGATCATTTAGCTGCTAGAGATGAGGGTACACCTACTAGTCCTTCTATGAGTGTTCGACATCATGCATCCCAGGGCTTAGATTTAGTTGAAGATCAGTTGCAAATGGGATTGTCAAGTTTTGTGGATATGTTGGTACATGGAGAAATGCCATCGATGCCATCTCACCTAGTTAGTCCACTTCACCCATCAATACTGGAGCTAGCCAAGGAGACCCGTGATACAACCGAGTTGACAGATAAGGTCATTGTAGTAGATCCTGCACCACCTGATACTGAGGTATGTATGTGTGTACACACATGCACAATTTAAACTTGTTTAAACTTTAATATTACTTGTTTTACTTAAATGGTAGATAGTCCTAATGTACACATTTATGTTATATATATATATATATATATATATATATATTGTAGATGGAGTTAGCTCATGTTACACCGAGTCTGAGGACGGATCGTGTACACAGGCATAATTTGGTTGATGTGACTAATGTTAGTGGATAGGTGAGTTTAAGTTTTTAAATCATGTACCCATGTATATATATAATTTGTACACATGTATATAGATATTTAACATTATTCCAATTTGGCATAATGTAATTAGATTGTGTACATGTCTTGTACTATCTCCAAGGCTCGATGCATCCATCGAAGCATGATTCTGACTCAGAGGGTCGCTCAATTCGGAGTCAGCATGACAACTCTGGTGGAGCCTAAGTTAATTAATAGGTAAACAAGTTGTCGGTACAAAATGCAATGTTTATTTTATGTTTTCACAATAGCTGCTCAAAATTTTGAATGAAACATGTTGGTAATTTATCTTCATTCTAACTCTTTGGCACATTTCTTTTTCTAGGCTCTATGTACGAGGAGTCATTCTTGGGTACAAAAGGTAAATTTCCTAAGATTCTACTTTTTATGTGTCTCTTGAGATTGCTTAAGGTATGTTCAAATAGTTTGCAAAAGTTTTCTATGATGGCCTAACTTCTTGAATAACTTGTGAAAACTTGAAATAAGTCATGATTACTTGGGATTAATGGCAGGTTTGTTGAGTGTAATGCTACTATGATATGATATGTTTAGATACCAATTTGTAATCACTACTCTTCCTAGTTTATATACATACATATTATATACCATATGCTTTGATACGAAAGTGTACAATCTTCATGGTGCCATTAACTAAAAACTCATGAAATGCTTTACATCACTGACCTTTATGCTTGCATTGTATTATTTTTCCCCTGTGACTGCACTTTGTGGTCATTATCAACTCTTGATGTTCTTCCTCCTCTTCAATTTCACTGTATCCTTTCTTATCACCTTACTTCACTTTGCAAAGACACAATTTTGATTTTGTAGACATTAATCCAATGAAAAAAAGGCTTGGATGCTATAGATGTTTCAAGTAAATAGTGTAACATCTTCAACTATCAAGGACCTTGATGAGATCGCAGTCATTAAAGAAGATTATCATTTGGACTGTACATTACATCACAGTCATGAAGAATGTCAAGGCTGACACAAAGACATTGCCTTACCTTTTAGCCATTGGCCATTTAAAATGAAAAGAGTTTTCCTTTAAGCATATAATATATATGACTCATGCACTGTGTTTAATAGTCCATGACTGTCCTTATACTCTCATTGTTACCCTCATCAATCATCTTTAGTTTTTCATGCATAAGGATTAACAACACCTTAATCAAGACTATCTTGCATAGCTTCTATTGCTCAGATCATTGTAGATTGTCTTCTAACCTCTGATGATATGAGACAACCCCTGCTTAACTGCCTCTTTGGTATGCATCCTCCATGAAACTAATGCCAAAGTCATCTTGTACAGTCCATTACCTTTTCACTGTGCTCTGTGTATGATTAGACTATCATGTTGTTGCTTCCTTCGGTTGCCTTTATGTGTATGATTAGAATAACATGAAATTCATAGAAAGGTGTAGTTCAAACTCAAAAGATTAGTATGAAAGAAATTCCACAGTCTAAAAAAAAGTGACAATGCTCAAAAGAGGACAATGGTAGTTAAAAGTGGCATGTTGAATGAAAGTATTATTGTTTAAAGGTTTAAGTTTACAATACAGGGAACACATATTTCATGTTAATATAAAAAAGGGATTTAATGAATGGAATTTGTCTTTGAGCTTTCCTCTATATCCTTTTGATCTGCCAAGAACCTCTTGAATAGTTGTCATCAATTTGTTCATCATATCAAGTTTTTAGATGATACTGCTTGACAATTTGGTATCTAGTTACCAGGTGTTGATTAGCTTCTTGTGGATAAAATATTGGATCCATCGTATCTTAGCCGAGAAGAGTCTACATTCAAGAACCTCAAAAGAATCTTGGATAATTATGGACCTTAGTCAAGTGCTTGGGTTGGTGAAGCTGGTGGAGCTTATAAGAGTGGACACAATCTGGTCACTAATGCCTGTCTTTAGCTTTTGGTAAGCTTGTCTTTTGTGAAACTTCAATTTGTTTACTCCAGATTTTGTACAAACCATGCACTTTTAGCTTTCACTATAAATTTTATCGACTTGGTGGATTTTGATTCTACTTTTTTTGTCATGGATGCAGTGTTTTCTCCTACTACCAAAAGTGTGGCCACTCAAGCAGAGAGATCAATGTAGGCAAATGTTCTTGGTTAAAAAGCAACCACCTTATACAAACCTAGTGCCCTCCATTATGTTGCATGGAACATCAAAACACAACAGGCTTCAGCGATCCTACCCACTATTCTGGTTCTCTTTCAGACTCTGATCATGTTAATGCGTATATGATGCAAACTGTTGGTTCCTACATTTATCTATATATGAAAGGAAAAATTGTTTTTCACTAGCCATCTTTTGAAGAAACAACTATCTTTCTTGTTGTTCTTTGAACTTTTTTTAAAGTCATATTTGACATGTAAGAGCTTATGATATGTATGTTAAAAAAATTTGACTTATTACTTTGTAATTTTGGCCTTGCCTTGGTATTTTTTGGCTGCCATTTTGTAACCGCTTTTTGCTATATATAAAAAAGTTTCACTGTTTTTAGAATATATATATATATATATATTTGAACTTGTTTTGTACCAGTCACTTGTGGCTTTATTTCACATGCATAAATGTCCCCACTTAATGTGCATTTTTCCACATGTTTTCATGTTATAAAAATAGTGCACTACTCTTCCAAGGGCAGAGGTAGGGAATGCTAGAAGAATAAATTTGAACACAAATTGTACTGGCAGTCGACAACTAGTTTTTGAAAACATAACTATTCCAGAGATATCATTTTGATGCAACATAAAATTGAGGAAAGTGATTGATTCAAAGAAACTTGTGCTTCCATTACTTTATTGAATCTAATATTTCTTCAGGTGACACTTCAGTTAGTGTTTATAGTTCACAGTGCATTTATTTTGGATGACAATACATGGCATAACTCATTTAGCCAATTATTTTAATCCTACAATTCTCTTTGTTGACTAATCTTGACCATATGTTAATTGTTTTAGTCCTCTCATAGATGGTTTTGGATTAGTCTATCAAGTTCATTTTGTAATGTGGTGCCCCATCCCATCTGATTTTGTCTAATAGATAAGTCACACATTCTGTCACCCAACATTGTATTGAGTCCTAGTTGGTGTTCTAAGTCCATCTCAAACTATGTGACCCCATAATCTATGATTATCAATGGATCTACTAGATACTCTGTATTGTATTACTATACTTATATTACTTCATTTATTCTTACCAAAAGAACTTGGTAGATTGATGTGTGCTACAATTTCCCAGACCCATGTTAAAGATAGTTTGTTTGTTTATCTTGCATCATTTAGAAGTAGCATCATACAAATGGCTTTTGGAACTGCGTCTATCTCCAGTAATTCATCAGCCATAAGGAATAATTGGCATCATTATTGTTATTAAAAGCATCAATTCTATTTGCAATGTAACTTTAATCTATGTGATTGACTGAGACAGACAGAGGCAAATTGAATTTATTTTCTAGATTACTTGCATTGAACTATTAGTCTACCATCTGAGTCATATTCAAGTCTGTTGGAAGATTGAGGCCCATTTAAATTCTGTCATTATTTTTTCTTAGATTTTGGGCATTGTGGTTAGCGCATTATTTGTTGGTGAAGTTAGTATTACATACACTAGTTCATCTCACTAGTTTTTTATTTGAAGATTGATAAGCCATACTTCAAGACTGTGAATTTACAAATTCCACAGTTAATATTTAGTAAAAATAAAGTGCCAGTACCATATAATTTATGATTCTAACAATTCTAATGAATAGGGGATTTTGTTTACGAGGATCAATAATACATAAGTTGAAACCACAACAAAATGTTTACTTTTGTACATTAAGAATTGATTTTGGTTCATAAATCATAGCTTAGAATAACTCCATACTAGCATATCTAATGAATATCTTGAGCAAACTGTGTGCAAATATCAAGTGTGTATATATCAATAATTGGCTATGCATAAAATCAAATTTAAAGGACCCAACTCACTAGAGTTAATACAATGTATCGTGCAATTTCCCATACACAGTATCTAGCACTAAATGTATATTCAAAAAATTTATTCTCATGCTACCTAATAGCTCACTTCTTCCAATATTATCTCATATAATTCAAACAAATTGACTCAAGAACTCATTGACAGTGAGTTCTTTTACATCTGGATACAACTCACTGCCTTCCACACCAACAAATCTGATTTCAAAATTAGTGTGATCCCCTTTCACATATATGCTGTGAAAGATACCCAAAAAGATATTCCCTAGAAAAATTGTCTTTGCAATGCCAACAAGTACATGAGTTGTTAATTTTACTTTTCATGGTGAATCTCAATATTAAAAAAAAACAAATCTCTACCATTCAAAACAAATCTACTTCTGCTTTGGTTTACATGGTACACTAATACCATTAGAAAGTAATAATAAAATGTTGTTGCTTGGCTTGAAACAACAATCGAACAACAAGTAAATCCACCTTGATAGGTCTACATAGCAGTTTGGCATAAAGGACATCAAATAATCTTATTTACCAAAATTACAACACCCCTTGCAGCAATTATGAAAATGTTAGCACAAGAGACTGTACTAGGGCACACTTTCTCTAGAGCCTCAAAGAGTTTATGTTGGATAGTGCATCCTTCTCTCCAGCCATTTTGGAGGTCTTATCCAGAAGCAGAGAACCATCACATCCCTACAAAAAACAACATAATATACATAGTTATATATCAGCTATGTATAGTTCCATTAATAAGCTTATAATCCCCTCTATAGCTTTGATTTTTCACTTAAACACAGATTATGTTTTCAAGTCACAACCTCATTAAGAAAAACTCCAAATAGAATAAACTTATGAATTTAGGGGTGCCCTAAACAATCATCTAAACAAGAAAATACTCTCTGATAAGTTCAAGCATTTTTACTAAGGCCTAAAGTACATTAAAAAGTATCTCTATCTCACATTAACTGAACAGTCATGATATTGCAGGTGTAAAACAAAAGAAACATTTTTGGGTTCTCTTTTCATGGCCATCTCCATCGTAAACCTCCCCACAACTTTTGTCATGGGGCAGCTAGCTCTATAAAATCCTTTTTATAACTCCTACTACATTTGATGCCTATTTTCATCATCCACAAGAAAGGAAGTTACTATTATACAAAAAATGATCAGTATAGCTATTATACAAAATCTTGAGGCCATAATATACTTAATTGAATGAGATTTTAAACTTAAAGTAACATATACATGATAATATATTTGTTTTTTTGACAAATAAGATGGAATGAACTTGAAGAAAATTTCAATTTAATATAGTTTGGAGTCATACAATTTGTGTAAATTGTTCAAGTACACCTATGACACATCATGTTATTCAAACCAATTCAAGTGGTTCAGCTCACTCTTCAATAACATGTAATATTCTTTGATGTTCATCACTATCTAGTCTCCACTTACGACGTCCACGTGCACGTGGAACTGGATGAAGGGATAGGGCAGTAGCAACTACTAGGTGGCTATATTGATATACTTTGTTCTCAAGTTGATAATCAATAAAATGAATCCCATGCTGAACAATTTTGACTTGTTTCAAATATGTCCCTTGCACTACAACTGAACCTATGGGAACCAACATTCAAAAGTAAGACATAACATTTAGAAGGTCAATACGAGTAACAAATTCAAAATATATACATTCAATAGATAAATCTTGCAAGAGCATCTATTTATTTTGTCAAACCTGTGGGGAATGACATTCCATCACTCGTTTCTGATTCTACTAGCTTCCACCTCTCTCCTGTGCAACGCAATAGATAATAACTAACACCTTCTATGTTTCCAGGCTCTGCTATGACTGCAAAAATATCTCCTACACCAAATTTACATGGAAAATTTGTAAAAAAAGGAGTTCCACTATCATTTAAGTATATATAAATTTACTTAAAATAAGTAGCAAAAAATTATTAAACGATTAAGTTACAAATTTACAAAAGCTCGTACATGTACGATATAAATATATACACATACATACCCTTTTTAATTAGTCCTGAAATATGGTCATAATCAATTGAAATCAAAGGAATGTCTTCAAAGCTTTCATCTTCATCTTCATTGTATGTGTCACTAACATCTAGTGGCACCAAATTCCATCCACTGACATATCCTTGTTGTTGGTTGTTGCATTCATCATAGTTTTCTAAAATGCAGTCATAACAAAAACATGAGTAATCCCTAGTCTGCAATGTCCACGGGAAACTATTTGTACTCATGACAGAATGCAAAGATCTTGTTTTCTCTACCCTCTTGCATCCATGCATTGATCTTCTATCCACACCTACAAAAATTAATTTTGCATTAAAAAATCATAATTTAATATAAATATATTCAAACTAAAATAAATAAACTTGAATGTACACATATATGTATATTTAAAGATTTAAATATAAACAAAAACATACCTGAAATCTCCCAAAACACTCTATGTGGAATGGATCAGTTGTTTGTTGAAGATGTGCCAACCTCATTTGATGCAAAGTGTTTCTGACACCATTCAACAACATCATGTGCATCTTTTATACGATCTCCTTCATAATTCAGTTGATGCTTTCTTAGAGCATGTTTGATGCAAGCTCCTGCACCATCATGTTCACCCTTTCCGTGTCCACTCTCAAAGAAGCTCCAAACATGTGGTATGTTGTCATTTCGATGATATCTACAAAATGCATAAAATGGCCTTGAAGATTTAAATTGTGAAGCGCATCCATCTGACCATATAAAATGCTTTTCAATTTTGACACCCCTGATTGCCAAATATTCAAAAAAATTCTTCAAGCAATGTTGTACAAATAGAGTGTCGTGCTCTTTTTCATCACTAATATAGAAGTGATATTCTTTCTTAATGACTCGTTCCTTAGATGTACTATCAACACCATCCAAATCCATTTGTGCATGTCAATAACACACATGCACCATAATAGTGATCTGCTCTGAAAAATAATATTGTGATTGAATCTCTTTTTGATGTACAAAAGAGTAATTCTCTACAAAGTCAACTACTGATAACACTGTTCCAAGTGGGAATGTATCTCTTAACGTCTGAAACTGTTGTGCTTACCACTTAGAAAAGAATGCATGTTGTATATATGGTTGTATCAATTTATGAAACTTTTCCATAAATGTTCCAATAGGTATCTCCTCTTCTACATAATCTAACCTTGTTGATTCTTTGCCACTTTTGGTATGAAACTTGATATACTTGTAACTCTTGCAATTTACCAACTTTGTCAGGTCGGTATCTTCATCTCTCAAAGGCATTTTAGCCAAATTTCCACATGTTTCACAGTGTCCTTGTATGCAACTTATTTGATTGGTTGCATTATCATCATTTGATTTATCACATAGGATGGATGCTACGAACTGACTTGCTTGTCTAGGAGGCGCATTCTGAATACCATCACTTTCTTCTCTAATCTTTCAGGACACTTGATAGTAGAGATCAAATTCAATATGATAACAACAACAACAAGTTTCAAATACCTTGTTTGTTTTCACATAGTATGGCTTTAACCTTTGAAACGTTGTTTGCCCAATCTTTATATGTGGATTTGAATTACAAAACATTACATGCATCTCATGTTGTGTTATGTCTAGCCAATGTTTTATATGTAATTCATTATTATTGGGCCCAATCCTATGTCCGATAACATCTCTACTATTTGATGAAGGATGGGTATGATCATTCCAAAAGGTTGAGATGAAGTTCCTAAAAACATCTTGAATCGTGTCAGATCGAGGAGCTCTACACATAATTTCCCAATTGCCTTCTGAGGTACTATCATCAAGAATCTTTCTCCTTTTGACATATTGTGTCAAAGTCTTTCTACTGAAACCAATCTCGGTTGAAAGTGAAGAGATTTGTCTCTTTTTGGCCATTTTTTCACTTAAAATTGATGTCAACATGACTCTTCTTGAAATTTCCTTATCTGCTGATCGAGACTATTTCCCAATGGACACTAAACCTTTTTTCAAATTTTCAACAATGTCTTTTTGTAAGTGTGAACCTTTCCTCTTTTTCGTACTTGTATCTACACCCAACAATTGTAATGGATCTTGTATTGTAATGGCTCTTGTAGCTCATTACTTAGAAGTACAATTGATAATAGTTGGGCTTGATCGAGTGTATCAAGGTTATTGAAATGAGCAATTATTTGCTTTGCAATTTTGTTCATTGACCTCCTAGTACTATTTCTAGGTTGTTTAGCATAAAACTTCAATTTTTCCATATCCATTTGAAGTAAATGATCTAAATTTCTAGAAGAAATTTTTCTCTTCACCTCTTTAGCTATATTCATATGCTCATCCATGATGGTATCCCGAAGTGATCCTTACCCCTCTCCAATATTCATTCCTTGCACTTGGGCCTCCTCCCTAACATCAACTATATGTTCTTTAGCCTCATTTTCTCCAGTATCTAAATTTGGCTCGACTTCTACTTCAGTTTCTGTATGTTGAGCCCCTACACACAAAAACATAGAATAAATTTAACATATGGAACTAAAAGGATTATTTTAATTGATCACTAGGTGGATCTTGACTATGATAAATTAAGCTGTAGTTTTTAAAATATACCTAGTCTTGCAAGAAAAGGATGAGACTAGGTTGCTTAGGATAACTATGAAGCATAAACCTTTGTTTTATCTTTAAGATCTAATACTTAAGTCTATTCTTAAGAGAGATTATAATTGGTCCAAGTACAATGACAGTTCTAAGGAATAAATTTGCAAGGCATGTTATGGTTCTCATGACCAAAGGAGCAGCCATTTGAAGGACAACATTGAAGAAAACCATGATCATCCATAGGGAACAACAGACCAGGGTGACAAAGAAAAATGTATTGGAGGTGACAAGGTACCAAAGTACTTTAGGTCATGGAGGGAAGTATAATCTTAGTTGAAATTTGTTTTTCAAGATTGGAGGTTTCACTGCATTGATGCAACATCATAAACTCTTGGTATTGTAATGATACTGTAATTAGTGATTCACATCAATCTACAGAAATCATTGACATGGAATAAAGAATGCACTAGTGTGAATGGAAAGGAGAACTACAGACTTGTTTGCTATATGTCAGTGATAAAGACAAGGTACAGCTGAGACTAACATGTCAGCAAATCATGACTGCAGACTTACCAAGCCCTACTCAAACTTAGATCCAGGATTCCTGACCACGTCTAAACACACTGCATTTGAATGGGAAAAGATCATGAGTGCAGGGACTTATGGGGATTTGTCTCTATGAAAAGTATATGACAGAAAATATTAACTAAAACATGCATTAGAATCTCAACATGCGAAGGCAGAAAACATACAAGACTCATAATTAAAAATTACCTAGTTGAAATTTCAGAAGCAAGACTATTCTTTCAAGTGAATATCATCCATACTTTCAAATGTGTAAGTTATGACCTATCACAATTAATGATATAATCAATCCAAAATTCAAGACTGTGCAAATTGCCATGCTCCTTTTTTAAGGGAAACTCCTTTGGACTGATACACAATCAAATTTCAATACAGTCTTGACTTAAACATTTCTTTTTAAAGCCTAATTGGTCTAATTTGTAGCAATGCAGTCCTGACTTAAACATTTCTTTTTAAAGAAACATATGTTGGGTTTTAGATATGATTTAAAACCATTAAAGGGGTATCCAAATTACTAACCACAGCCATAGAAGAAGGTTTATGCTGAGAGTTGTGTTTGACAGTTTTGAATTGAATGGCTGCTAGGAGTTAGATAAGTCAAGAAACGGGTTAGTGTGTCATCGAGTCCACAACTCTTCCTACTAGCTCCTATCCCTGTTTCTAAATGGCTTCATAAATGAATGTGTGTACATTACTTAGTGGATCTCTATTTTCCTGTCAATTAAAATGCTAATTAGGTGTTATACAAGAAAAGACAATATTGCTTAGAATGGATTATATTAAGAATTGTGTGCTAAAATCTATGTTTCTTATGTGCAGACCTGATTCATAGAGGCATGATTTTCTTCTATGTTCCAATGCCAGACCATTCCATTCTCTTGGTTGTGGCATACAGGACAACCATATCTTAAGAACATTTGGTAGTTATGGTGTGTGATATTGATAAGGATTTTTATACTTGTTATGATCTCAAGATTGTCATCACAAGTATATCTTAATCTAATTACACATGAAATCAATTATTAAGATTAATCATATTCGATCAATCTCATAAACCAAATGCTATTTAGGTTCATAAATCACAAGGTCCTTGGGGTTTTTTTCCCTTCACTAGTTCAAGCAAAAATTAAGGAATGCTGGGATGTTACAGAAAACCTACATTCTTCTATCAGCGTGTCTGTGGCAATGGATTGAGCCATACAATGCATGTTATTGTGTGACCATCTCTAGTGAGAGTTAGGGATGGTCTTACGTATACTTTAGCAGTATGAATTGTCTTACCCGTTTCATCACTTTTTGATCCTATTAATGAAGGTTCCTTCATGCAAATGGCTGACAGATTGGTTCCTATCACCTGATATATTTCTGTAGATCCCTGTGAATTTCTGTCTCTAGTTTTTTGGCAGTCTGGGGAGGACAACCCATCTAAGATTTGCCATTTTTTTATCACCATATCCACCTTTGGAAGCAAGGGCTCTACTATTTCTAGAGGAACCTTGACCAGGGGAGGGTTGTCCTCTAGTTTATATTTTTGTCGCCATGTTGAGAGAATATTTCAATATTCTTACATCTTATGCTTGCCAACCATCCAGCTTTCTAGATACTAGAATTGATATTTCTGCATGAAACCAAGCTTCTCCCCTCTTTCATTTACATGGGGTTTCATCTCCATGGATGGACTAAAAGATATAGAATTATTGATTAATGAATTTGCAGAAAACTAACAAAACCAACAGAGAAAGAGCTGTTGAACAAACCAACTAGCAATGAACATAAGCCAGCCACAAGATCATCAAATGAACTTGATAAAGTCTAAACCAAAGCCTATCACAGAAAACCACATGAAAAGCAGAATTCTACAGGTAAGATTGTTATTTAGGATACAAGACTAAAAAAAATATTTCTATGCAAATTATAAACTGGGCTTTGGAATGTAAAAATTGATCGATATTCTCAGTGACAAGATTGATGTTCCTAAAAGTCCTCACAGCATCTTGAGTTGTTTTGAAAGAGTGATTAAATTTTCAACCCTTCGTAGGAAATGTGGTTGAACAGGATAGGTAGAATTTGAGGCTAGAAAATGGCTCTTGTGGCCAAATCAGGGGGATCTTTTGGGCTATATCTAGCACAGATGCATTGCAATATGAATCTGATACATGCTGAGATATATCTTTAAGATTCAAGGTTACAATCCCTCTATTATTATAATTCTTGCTAGACTGTATCATGTACCCATCAGGTTGTGATGAAAATATATAATCAAAGTTTGATTTTTAATGTTGGTTGCATGCTTTATATTTGCCCCATTTTTATTATTATTAAGAGTTACATATCTATAAAGATGTTGGCTATTAATATTCCCCAGACATCCATCTAACACCACTTGCAACACAAGTCTGATGTTGGCTTAGAATGGATTATTGGAAGAATTGTGTGCTAAACTCTATGTTTCTTATGTGCAGACCTGATTCATAGATAGTTTGTTCACTAAAGTTATTTTCCCTCCAACAAGCAACATCACAAAAGACAATGTTGATCAGTAAGTGTTGCCCAAATGATTTCCAAGATTCATATTGAAGGCACAAAAAAGAGCATCATAATGGTCAAAATCAATGTTGCCACAATAAATTATCATCAACATAGATAGTTGGGGCGTGAAGGAATTGTTATAATTCTGATCAATTATCATCTTTAATGTGACAAACTTTGCCTCCTTTGAGTGTAGCATTGGACTTGGTACTTCATAGAAGCTTCCATAGATAGGGAACATGCCTACCACATAATAGTGGACAGTATAATGTCATGATTCACTATAGAATTTTTGATCCTACATAGCTAAAGGATCATAGATTCTACAAACACCACCAAATAATGACTGTCATTCAGCAATCAGGCCTATTTAGACTTCTTAAGACTATCCTCTCCTATCTATTTTGTCATGCAATAACAAAGGACCCTCCCAGACCTTAAACATAGTTTTAATGGCATGAAATACAATTCAACATATGATTCTTGAAAGGTTGTTGCAATCATTAACCATAGGAAACTCTAAAATGCACTATACACTCAGCCTTGTCTATGACTGTAATAAGTCTGCCATACAGGAAAGCGGCATAAAAAGGTCTCAAGCTTTCAGAGTTTTTCTAAACCCTAGCTTAAAAAAGTGTCTTAGAAATCCTTGACACCATATACAAACAGATTCACCTATCAAGAATTCCAACTCCTTCATCAAATTACTCAAACCCTTACTGTTCTCTGTCATCCCTAGTCTAGAATCATACAAAATCCAGCCTAGGGCATCATTGAATGATAAACAAACTTAATCCTTTGGGTCTGCAACTTTGCAACATGAAAGTACACAAACATATGATTTATTTCACCAACTTTTAGATTTTTTCCCACCGTACAAAATAATGAATTCAACAATTTTAAATGCTCACTGTTTACCCTCATAGGATTTCAGGCAATCTTCAATAAAAATGCTATAACTTTTGACTTTCTCAATAAAATGAAACAAAACAAAGACCAAATTAAAATAGATTCAAACCTCTACCACATCCAACAAATCTCAGGCCCATTAGTGGTCCATACAGGTTGTACCATCTCAAAGAACAGTGAAAATAGGTGTTAAAAGCAGGGATCTTTATTAATTCTCCTTCTCAAATTCAATACATCTTCATCCACACCAATTTACATAAGGTATACCACAATTTGGATCCTAAACATCTGCATAAGGTATTCAACAAATTGTATATTATGCAGTGATAAACTCGCTTGAAGTAAAGGAATTTGGAGGTCATAAGATGCCAAGATATTAACAAAATCAACTGGTTAGTAAAAAAAGATCTGCACTAACTCTTTATTGAATTCTGGACTCATCTTTTCTTTTCTTTTTCACATCATAATTTCAAATTAGAGAATTTCAAATTTAAATTTTTTGTGTACATTTGTAACAATAGCCTTTAATGATTATTCCACATGTATATATATGATTCTTCTTACAATCTTTACCCAAAAGCCATATTTGGTGGAAATTTTCTCATAATATCTGCTCAATTTACATAAAAGATGGATGTTTTGTATTAATATAAATGTTGTGTTATTGTATTTAATCGCATTTTTTCAATCTAATCCTTGAGGGGGCATTACATAGGATGGTGGTGTTTGTGAGAAAGACACATGATATTTTGTCAAAATCTAGTGAGAAGAAATGGATCTAAAGGCATTTCATAAGGATATGACAACCTGCTATAAGTGTGAGAGTACCATGCCATGGCAATTCAGTCAACAACCTCACTGATATATAGAGATATATTGATATATCAAGATATATGTGAAACACTTTAAAGATGTTATGTATCTTAATCATATACTCATATTCTTCATAAATTTCTAAGCCCAAATGAAATCAAGGGACTAAGCATCCTCTAATATTATGCACTAATATGTGAATAACATTACATTTGTGGTAGACAAAGAGCACACTTTCATGGAGTTAGTGGAACCACTCACATTCTAGATATTGCAATTACCATATGAAATAAATGATAAACTAGTCTATGCAAATGCTAAGGCTGTGTTGGCTTTTCCCAAATATCAGAATGTCGAGAGATCTGATATTTAGTAGAGATAATTGAAGGATTTCTTGAAACATTAGTCATAATGTTAAGCAAAGAAGAGAAGAAACAATATAAATATAGGAAAATTAAGGAAAGAAGCACTAGATGAAGTTATGGTGAAGTTATAGAAGTAGAATAGAGAAGAAAGTATGTAATATATTATAGATGGATGATATATAGAAGAGAAATATAAGAAAGAATATTGATGTATAAATGAACTATGTAGCAGAGATATATATGATGAATATAATATATTGCATGATGATCTAATGAATGTATGATGTGCTATTATTTATTTGTGAATATATGTGTATTTTCCATTTTAATTGTTCTTTCCTACCACATCCTTTTGTAACTCACCACATAAGTTATTGTCTCCCTTTTATTGCTCATACTAAGGTATAAGAACTACACCAAAGTAACTTAGGACAAAATCCTTTATCTATGCTCAATTTTTGCTAACAAGGTATGTCATGCTTGAGGAGCACTTCCAAGCCAATTACACCATTTTACACCATTTGTCTATTTTCATAACAATTACCTAGTGATTTTTCCTTTCGTTATGTTACCCTTTCTTGAATACTCTATTCTTGAATTTAATTGAATAATTAAGGTTGTGCCCTACACAAATATTTCATCCTACTTATTAAACACGAATTATCCTTGAAACCCCCACTTGTCATTGCTACTTGTAGAATCCACCTTGATTATTCTAAATTGGACTTACATTACTATAAGAAGAGATGACCTTATTCCATTATGGATTACACTCCTAAAATGGTTTATTCTTCTAACCTTGAGTCTTGACCCTAGGTCCCCTTTCCAAGAAAGTCTTGTCTTTGGCCCTAATGATCTTGAGAATCATGGAAGAATGCAATTTTTTGGTGGTGAAGATATTAGAATGAATTTTTTTGGTGGTGAAGATATTAGAAGCACTAAAGTCACATTCAAGAAGGGGAAAACTATGATGAGAATGACCCCATTTTGGATGGTAAACTAAAGGGAGTGGAGGGTAGAAAAATAATCTTAAGGTGAAGAGTAAAGTGAAAATGGAGGATGAAATTGATTTGGATGATGAGGTAAAGTGAAATATTTATGCCTTGCCCCTCCTATTTCACTGGCTGATCTTCCATGCCATTCTCTCTCTTTCAAGGTTGTTGCTTCAATTGTGAACTTGATTGCAAATAAAAATATTGATATGAACAAAGAGTGATGAAGGCACAGCCTGAGACTTAGAAAATAACCCACAAACAAGAGAAATTTTATTATTCAGAAAATGGAGCTTCTTACAGGTAGAGGATCTCAAATCCCCAAGTTCTACAACACATGCAAGTTACAGATAGCTAAAAAATAACCCTTTCACAATATGCGAGCTTGTCCCAAAGTTACCCAAAATTAGAAACCCACCCATAAATAGAGCTCCTCATTGGTTTGGAGGCCAAAACAACATTCAAATTTGAGTTTAGGCGGTTTGGCGTCAAAAATTTACAACATGAAGTTCAAATTTCAAAGAGCATTTGCAATTGTATCTTCTAGAAGATGCCAACTTCTGAGGGCCATAGCATGATCCAGGGACTCACGATTAGTGAGCCAGATTTGAACCATTGGAAAGGTCT